>JAHKKF010529265.1:0-12623 GCA_019740295.1 Labeo calbasu | reverse complement strand
CTTCTCATTTTAACTCTGACTTCAGGTATAATATGACTCATGGTGTTAATGAGATATGTTGAGATAATTTTGCGTAACTTGAATAAATAATTTTTATTTGTTTGATTTAGGTGCGATGACTGCAGACCAGGTTAGGCCAAATAAAGAAGCAATTGTCATAAGGGAAGAGGAGACTGTGACTCTCAGCTGCTCATATACAACAAGCAGCAGTCGATTTAGCCTTTATTGGTACAGACAGTATCTTAATGGAGAGCTTCACTATTTAATATATAAGAATTCAGGTGGTGGAGGTGGGAATCCCTCTGATCCTCGCTTTCAGTCGACTATATCACAATCATCTGAACTCACTATTACTGGTGTAACTCTGTCAGATTCAGCTCTCTATTATTGTGCTCTAAGAGTTTGAGCCCAGTGATACAAAGTCTATGTGAAGCCGTACAAAAACTCAAATTCATTTTTCACTTTGATCTTAAACCACATCAAACCCACAATCTAAAATTCACACAATATAATTAAACTTGTGGGAACACCTGTGTGTGGTTACTGAAATGGTAATGAACAGGAAACACACTATAGTAGAATATTTCTTGAATTATAGGACATCACAACCATTTTAAAAGATTTGTCTAAACATCTCATTATCATTATCAATATCTCCTCTGCAAAATCCTGATGTCTGCCTGAATCTCTTAAAGAACGTTTTCCTCTCAAAGTCAAACTCTTCATATAATGCAAACATGTCCAATAATTGTCATTTTACTTTTTAGTTATTGTGATTAATTGATTCTGACATTAGTTGCACTGTTTGTGAATTATGTCAGAATGTGACTTAATTTCAGCAAAATCTATTCAAACTCACCACAAGGAGGCATCATTACTCAAATTCTTATATAAGGCTGAACCTTTTGAAGAAATTATTCTACAGCTACGACACCTCAGTGTCAAGCAAATCAATTTCTTTCAGCCAGGCAGTATATTTAGATACTGTGGTATAGTCAGGCTCCTCCTCTGGGTGTTTGTAAATATGTTCAGTATAACTTTAGCAAAGAGAGGCAGAAGCAACAAGAGCACTAAACTACTGCTCTACTGTTCATTCATTGGTGCGTTCAGTCAGTTTAGTTTAATTTAGCACAGTATATTTATAGTATTATGATGGCACACTGGCAAATATATTTCTTGTTATTTATCTCATATTTCTTGGGTAAGTCGAATTTAAACACTTTTCTTAAATTTTAACTTAAGAATGATTAAAATAATTCAATTGGCAAATGTTTTTTTAAATTCCAGGGTGTAAATCTGAGGATGCCGTGCACCAGAATATGAGAGTTCAAACAGCAGATGAAGGTGCAGCTGTAATAATCAATTGTTCATATACAACAACTGTTTCAGGCATAACTCTCTTCTGGTACCAGCAAAAAGTAAATGGTTTTCCAAAGTACATGCTGAACAGAGCTGCTACTTATGGAGATAATGAGGAAGAGTTCAAGAAAAGATTTAATGCAAGTCTGAACACACAAACAAAAACAGTTCCACTGACGATCCAGGAAGTGCGTGTGTCCGACTCTGCTGTGTACTACTGTGCTCTGAGGCCCACAGTGACTGAAACATACTCAGCACTCATACAAAAACACAACTCCTTGACACTGACGACAAATTAATAACTATAATGAACAATAACAAACAATATAGTACTTTGAGAATAAAATCAACATTAAGTCTTTTTTTTACAGCTTCTTCTGGCAATATATCCCGACTGAAAATAAATAAATAAAATTATTGGAGATTGGTTACAAGAAAATATTATTTCAAGTTATGTTTATCATAAGGCAGTTCCCACCTCCTTCTCTCATCAACAATCTTTGTTACAGCTGATAAAACAAACATCAGAACATTGAAAAGTGACTAAAATGCTCCCAGAAATTGAATAGGTTCTATATGCTATAAAAAAGTGTTAAACGCTAATCACAATGTGCAAGCACATTTCTACCACAGGGCTGCAGTGTTGTCAAGTGTTCTTGAGAAAATGCACACACAGATTTTTTTTTTTCCTTTCATAAGAATAAAAGCTGCAGGACAAACAGACAGATAGATCATTTGAACAATTTGTATTCAAAGCAAGCAGAATCATGTGACAGTGAGAAGGAAGTTCATGGGTGTCTATGACTTACAGTGTCTCTCACACAGTGCAGAACATTGAAGGCCTCAAGAAAGAACTGAGCTGATCTTATTCAACATGGACAGATGTTTTCTAATCATTATTATGGGAACAGGTATGCTAATTATTGAGTAAATGATGAAACAGTGGACCCTCAAAACCCTAATGTTTTAAAAATATAATTTTAGTCATTTTTACTGTTGCGATGTGTCTTGTGTTTGCACTGAATTTGGTTTATATTCTGCTTTTTGTTCACAGGTTTGGTGTCTGGGGACAGTATTGAGCCAGATAAAGAGAAAAATGTTACCACAATAGAAAGAGAAACTGTCAAGCTGAGCTGCTCATTTAGTACAAACAGCAATAATGTTCGTCTTTTCTGGTACAGACAGTATCCTAATGAAGAACTTTTGTTTTTAGCGTATAAAGGCGCTCGATCATGGAAAAACGAAAACACAGCTGATCCTCGGTTTCAGTCGACTACATCACATACATCCACTGAACTCAATATTACTGATGTACGTCTGTCAGATTCAGCTCACTATTATTGTGCTCTATTAGTAGTCGCCCAGTGATACAAAACATGAGACATGTTGTACAAAAACCTGAAGCTCTTTTTTTACTTTGAAAATATCTAGTTAAAGCCACAATCAAAACCACAATCTTTCCAGCCCCACATGTAATAAAATATGTGGTAACACCTGTGTGAAGAAAACATGCAAGTAAACCAGAAACATTTAAAAGAAGCAGTGATAATGCAGTGAATTCAGTGATAATGTTTCATTAGTGGTCTGCATGAATACACCATCAAGTTAATCTACATTTATTCAGCAAATTCCTCATTTAATTAAAAGCAATTATTTTAACCTTAAGAATTAAACTTTTGAGTATGTACAGTAAATGTTGAAAATTTTGTATGCTACAAAAAAGATTAGAAGTCAAACAGAGAAAAACTGCAGCCAGTTCTGCTTTTTTATTTTATTGAAAGTTATGTAATTGCACAACCTGGCCACATTGTGGCAGATTTGTAGTCTATTATACATGCAAGCTCCTCCTACATGTGTTTAATCTTTGCAAACATAGAGTCACACAGTGAAATCTACACTTGGACTGCCTCATATTCATCATCATCATATTTCACTAATATTGCCTTTGCAGTTTTTATACGCTTTATGTAAACTATGTTAATCTGGCTGAGGAATTTACTTCTGTTGGCTGCTGTTCTAGGTAAAGCAACTTTGCTTTTAATTTGAGTTATTCCATACATCATAATATATTTGAAAACTGAATCATTTTCATTTATATATTTTCTGACAGAGTGCAAAACACAAGATTCTGTCAAACAGCCAAAAAGAGTTCAAACAGCTTCTGAACATGAGATGGTTAAACTTCACTGCACTTACAGTACCACTGACCAATACCCTTACCTTTACTGGTACCAACATAAAACCAATGGATTCCCAGTTTACATGCTCCGTAAACTCTCGACTGGATCAAGCAGCAGTGAAAAAGAATTTGAGGAAAGATTTCATGCAGATCTCAACAAATCCTTAAGCTCAGTTCCACTGACAATCAAGGATGTGCGTGTGTCTGATTCTGCTGTTTACTACTGTGCTTTGCAGCCCACTGTGACTGAAACACATAAACATCCTGACAAGAACTAACACTGTGTCTACACCACACACAAGAGTTGTGGATTGTTCATTTAAATTCATTTGCTTTTTTCCAGGTGGTGAGGAAGGAGGGGCTTAAAGAATATTTGATGGTAGATTATTGAACCTCACATATGATCATTTAATCTGAGAGTGTAAGCACAAACACAATGATACTCCATTCAATTATTCTACTCTCTGCTTTAGCATGTAAGTACCATTTTTTTTATGCATTACATTTATAATCACAGTGAAATATGTATGAAGCATGGAAATTTTAATCAGTATAGTCCCCTTTGAGACTAAAGGGTCAAAACTAATATTTTACATTTATTTGCAGGTGCCAGTAATGGAGATAATATTACAGCAGACAAAACAGAGGAATTTGGTTCTGAAGGTTCAAATGTTACATTATCCTGCAGTTATTCATCTGCATGGTCTTTACTTTGGCACCATCAGTATCCCAGGTCAACTCCTGAGTTCCTTGTGCTCATCTCAGAGCAAATCAAGCTCAGACGTCTGATGTAGATCAAAGATTCAGTACTAATATCAGAAAAGGAAAACAAAACCAAGTGGATCTGATCATCTCTTCTGCTGAAGTATCAGACTCTGCTCTGTACTACTGTGCTCCGAGGCCCACAGTGACAGGAAACACGTGTACGCTGTACAAAAACCTGACTGTATAAGGACACAATGGAGTTCTAGAGACAGGGAGAAATGTGACACTTAAATCTTCGGTTCACAAGTGAAAGAGATGAGTAGTGAGGATCACATATGTGTTCAAAAACATATTCAGGCTAATACTAATTTTATGAAAAATGGTTTCCAAAATAATAATTTTTAAGCAATTTCAAACTTTATCCACAAGGGGTCAGCTGTGCTCTCTCAACGTACAAGTATATCATGTGACATGACAGACACATTTAAAGAAGAGCACTATGAGATAAACAAAGTTTCTGAGAGCAGAGTTGAGTGAATGTTTGTTTATAGATCAACTATGTTTAGATGGGCTTTGATTTTCCTGTGTTTCACAGCACATTATGATGGTAAGCACATCTGTATAGGCCTTTAAAAAAGGGGGTTACTTACATTCAGTTTGATACATTTCCAAATAATACATGTTAATGACATTTTTATGTCTATCTTTCCAGTGTCCTCAGGACAGGACAGGGTTGAACAGTCTTTGAGAGAAATGATTGCAAGTGAAGGAACTCAGGTTGTTTTAATGTGTAATTATACTACTGCTTCTACAACTACGTACAATTTCTGGTACAAACAGCTACCAAACAGATCACCAACATTCATTTTAAATCAATATCCAACGGAGTCTGATTTTAAGAAGAAATTTTCTGCAACACTGGACTCCAAATCAAAAAAATTTCCACTGACAATCAAGGATGTGCATGTGTCAGACTCTGCTGTGTACTACTGTGCTCTGAGGCCCACAGTCACAGGAAACACAAAAACACTGTACAAAAACCATTTTTCCCCTGCAAATACTGTATGTGTAGATTCTAAATTTACACTGTATTAATATAAGATGATGGGGTAAACAATATAGTTGTAGAAGTGTAATACTATTTAACAATACGTAAGTATTCTGTACTCTAACGTAAGATCAGTTGTTTTAAATATATATTTTTATCCACCAAAATAAACTACATCCTTAAATTCACTCTGTGTGGATATGCACGTCTAAACAGACACTCACTGATAATCTGAATTAATGTGTTTAAAGTACTATAACAACCAAAGCATGAGGACTTAATCCAGATCATATTCATTTATCATATGACAGAGTTAGTAAGTAACCACAAGAGGGTGCTAGGCACTATAGCATGTAGTACTCAAATGATATAATGGTCTATAAAACAGATCTGATATA
The DNA here is from genome assembly GCA_019740295.1 of Labeo calbasu. Taxonomy (NCBI): domain Eukaryota; kingdom Metazoa; phylum Chordata; class Actinopteri; order Cypriniformes; family Cyprinidae; genus Labeo; species Labeo calbasu. The sequence goes on along the minus strand of JAHKKF010529265.1, from coordinate 6,934 downwards.
ATCTGCTCTCTCAGAGAGCTCTCTAGAAGAGGTGGGGCTTAAAGCGCTGATATCTGATATGATCTTCCTAAACTTCAAGTCTGTTAGAGAGAGAATAAGAAACACACACAATGATTCTCCAATCTGTCATTCTGCTTTTTGCCTTTGCATGTAAGTATTGAAGTGTTTATGTGTTTTGAACCCCAGTCATCTGAGCAGCCAAAATGGCTAATTTCTGCTCAAAATTAAGTATAACGTGTTTTTCTCTATGTTGTACATTGCATTAAACAAAAAGATTGTATTATCTACTTTTGCAGACGCAGCATATGGAAATGAAATTGAACCAACCAAAAAACAGAATTTTGCTGAGGAGGGTTCAAGTATAGAATTATCCTGCAGTTATTCATCTGCAGACTATCTTTACTGGTACCGTCAGTATCCTGGATCAGCTCCTGAGTTCATTGTGTTTGTCCCAGACAGTGCAAATCATGCTCAAAAGTCTAACGTAGATTCCAGATTCACTGCCAAAGTCAGAAAAAACAAAGAAAACCATGTGGATCTGGAGATCTCCTCTGCATCTATATCAAACTCTGCTCTGTACTACTGCGCCCTGGAGCCCACAGTGACAGGAAACACAAGAACACAGTACAAAATCCTGACACACAGCACTGCATCTACATCACACATATCAAACCCCATATCTGCTATAACACAAGGGAACACCCCTCTATTCAGCAAAAAGATGTGAAAGGTGTAATTATTTTACCACTGGTGTTAACCTTTTCTGGTACTCACAGCTACCAAACAGATCACCAACATTAATTCTGAAGCAATATACCACAAACATCAGAACATCTTCAGGAGGAGGAGACAGTCACACTGTGTATGTTCTAATACTGTGCAGTCAGATTCCTCCTGCAGGTCTTTGTATATGTGACAGCGTTACAACAACTTTATCAGAGAGAGGCTGAAACAAGAGTCTACTGTAAATTTAAACAACTCGATTTTATGCGCTTATTTAAACAATTATGATGGCAAACTGGCAAAGACTTGTGGTTGTTTTTATCACATACTATTTCTGGGGTAAGTCAGATTCTGAAAGAAATGTATTATTCTGTAATATCATATATGAATAGTGATGTTTTAAATTAAATTACAGGATGTGATTCTCTGGACAGTGCTGAACAAAATACAACAGTTCAAACTGCTGTTGAAGGAGCAGCTGTAACAATCAACTGTCAATATGAAAGCACTGATATATCACCAGTTCTACTGTGGTACCAGCAAAAAGTAAATGGAGCTCCAGAATACATGCTGAGCAAATTTAGTTCAAGGATTCCATTCAAGGAAAGATTCAGCGGCGATTTTAGCACAATTTCAAAATCATTTCCACTGACAATCCAGGATGTGCGTGTTTCTGACTCTGCTGTGTACTACTGTGCTCTGAGGCCCACAGTGACTGAAACACACTCAACACTCAGACATAAACACAATTCTCTAACACTGACAACAAATGCATAACTATCTAGCTTCTAGTAATATATCCACACTGTATCCACATTGTTACAGCTGATAAAACAAACATCAGAACACTGAAAAGATGTTAAAATGAACTCAGAATCCTTCAGGAGGAGGAGACAGTCACACTGTGTATGTTCAGATACTGTGTAGTCAGACTCCTCCTGCAGCTCTTTGCAAATGTGACAGTGTTACACAATTTCAAAATCATTTCCACTGACAATCCAGGATGTGCGTGTATCTGACTCTGCTGTGTACCACTGCGCTGTGAGGACCACAGTGACTGAAACACACTCAACACTCACGCAAAAACATTTTTAGCCTGAAGGTGGCGATATATCCATACACATGACACCTCATGTATACTATTGTATGGAAAACATCTGCTATTGAACATTGTCACTACATCAACCTGACAAGCAGGAAACAAAGTTTCTCCTACAGTTGTGGAGGACTGCTGTGAAATGCATCTGTTTTTCCATTCCTCTCAAAGATAAACAAAGATGACTTGGTTGCTTGTTTCATTGATTTTTCTCTTTAATATCTACGGTAAGTTATCAAAACTGTCATTCAACCTTTATTTCTGCAAATGATTTTACTGTAATATTAAAAGTCACACTGAATGTATAATTATGTTCTTGTGCATTTACAGGATGCCTTGGACAAGACACAGTTAATCAACCAAATGAAACAAAAACTGCCACAGAAGGACAGCAGGTCACGCTGAGCTGTGAATATCAAACTCTTCGGTCTGATCCATATCTATACTGGTACATTCATCGCTCAAATGGCCTCCCTGAATATATACTAATGAAAAGCAAATTTGGATCAAGCAGCAGCTCTGAATTTAAAGAGAGATTTGATGCCCGACTCGAGTCAAATTCAGTTCCACTGATGATCAGGAACCTGCGTGTGTCTGACTCTGCTGTGTACTACTGTGCTCTGCAGCCCACAGTGACTGAAACACACACAACACTCATACAAAAACATGACATTATGGTCATCATTAAGGACCACTGCACAGGTTTAGTGATATAAAACATGACCAAACTAAACCAAGATACAATATATGTGTCATTTCATGAGCAAACCTGCAAAAAAGACAATAGTTTCACAGTTTATAACAAAAAGTTAACAAAACAGTTTACAAAAGCAGCATCATTATCTTACTTTTCCTAGGAGTACAAGATATTCAAATAGAAAGAGGAAATCGTATACTACAATTTGTGCCAACACAGGTATACAAGGTATAACTATTTATGCTAGGACATTTACAAGAGAATACCTAAATATCTATAAAGATAAATCAACATTTGCTATCATTCTCAAATAATAAAATAATGATCACAGGTCAAATTTCTGCTTTAGTATAAAGCATTCACAGTGCATTAAATAAAGGAGAATACATTAGTGATTGTAACTGGATCTTTTTTCTGTTCTACAGGAGTGAAATGTAAACAGAGAGGAGGGTCTACACAGATCCGACATGATCTAAACATTACAGACAGGAGTAGAAACCATTCAGTCTTCCAGTGAACACAATGGACTGCATTATGGATGTCATTTCATTTTTTCTCTTCTACAGCCTGGCATGTAAGTATATTTAAATATGTATGATCTATTGTTAACGATTAGTTTAATTAAAAGAGATCTCATTAAACTGTACCTCTTCTTTTTCAGATGCTGTCTCTGGAAACGCCATCACACCAGACAAAACAGAGATATTTGCTGAGGAGGGTTCAAATGTTACATTATCCTGTAGTTATTCCTCTGCAGATTATCTATACTGGTACCGTCAGTATCCCAGATCTACTCCTGAGTTTCTTGTGTTCATCTTTGATGGTGCAACAAACACCAAAAAGTCTAATGTAGATCCAAGACTCTCAGTTAAACTCACTAATGGGAACAAAAAGCATGTGGACCTGGAGATCTCCTCTGCTGCTGTATCAGACTCTGCTTTGTACTACTGTGCTCTGAGGCCCACACTGACAGGAAACACATCAGTTCACTACAAAAACCCTTTACCCAGAGAAAGAGACAGAATAGAGCTTATACAGTTTTAAAGTAACATTATGATATTCATACAATATACAATACAATACTGTCCTTCACTTTGCATGCACTCCACCAAGTAATTTAATGGATTCTATTTGCTATAAAAACGTGTTGAATGCTAATCAGGAGAATAAGGAGAAAAGCTGCAGCTGCAGGGTGGATGCAGTATATATATATATATATATGAAAAAGTTATAAAATAATAGAATATAAACAATTTATAATATTACAGAGATACTACAAGATGTCTACACTCTTAAGAATAAAGGTGCTTTAAAAGGTGATGCCATAGAAGAACCATTTTTGATTCCACTAAAGAACCATTTAGTCAAAGGTTCTTTAAAGAACCATCTCTTTCTAGCCTTTTTATAATCTGAAGAACCTTCTTTCGCTGTGAAACAGAAAGGTTCTTCAGATGTTAATTTTTTTTTATGGAACCATTTAGACAAAAAAGGTTCTTCTATGGCATCATGAAGCCCCTTTATTTTTAAGAGTTTATAAATCTCAGGAAGACAGAAAAGATGACATTGTTTACTGTCAATATTGATGAAAAGAACATTTTACAGACAAACCGACAGACAGACAGATAGATAGACCATTTGTGATCATTTGAGCAGTTTGTACTCAAAGCAAACAGCATCATGTGACAGCAAGAAGGAAGTTCTTGGGTGTCTTTGTAACCTTTGGTGTTTCACAGTGCAGAACATTGAAAGGTTTAGGAAAGAACTGAGCTGATTTTATTCAACATGGACAGATGCTTTCTAACCATTATTATTATGGGAACAGGTATATTAATTATTGAGCAAATTATGAAATAGTGAAGCCTCGAAAACTTTTTTTTTTCTAATAAGGGTTTAGTCGTTTAGTCGACATGTCTTGTGCTTGCAATGTTTTTGATTTATTTTCTGCTTTTTGTTCACAGGTTTGGTGTCTGGGAACAGTATTGAGCCAGATAAAGAGAAAAATGTTATTACAAAAGAAAGAGAAACTGTCAAGCTGAGCTGCTCATTTAGTACAACCAGCGATACCATTCGGCTTTACTGGTACAGACAGTATCCTAATGGAGAACTTTTGTTCTTAGCGTATAAAGGCGCTCGATTATGGAGTTCTGCACATACCGCTGATCCTCGGTTTCAGTCGACTACATCACATACATCCACTGAACTCGCTATTACTGATGTACGTCTGTCAGATTCAGCTCAATATTATTGTGCTCTATTAGTAGAACCCAGTGATACAAAACATGAGACATGTCGTACAAAAACCTAAAGCTCTTTTCACTTTGACAATATCTAGTGAAAACCATGATCAAAACCACAATCTATCCAGCCCTGAATGTAATAAAATATGTGGTAACACCTGTGTGAAGAAGACATAAAAGTAAACCAAAAAATTTAAGTTTCATTAGTTTCCTGCATAAATACAGCATCAAATCAATCTACATTTATTCAGCAAATTCCTCATTTTAATTAAAGGTGATTATTTTAACCTTTAGAATTAAACTTTTAAGCAAGTACAGTAAATGTAAATGTAAAAATTGTATATGCTACAAAAAAAAAGAATAAAAGATCAGAAGTCAAACATGGAAAAACTGCAGCGAGTTCTGTTCTTTTATTTTAATGGAAGTTATGTAATTGCACAACCTGGCCACGTGGTGGCAGAACTGTATCCAATTATACATGCAAGCTCCTCCTACATATGTTTAACCTTTGCAAACATAATCACATACAGTTAACTCAGACTGCCTCGTGTTCATCATCATCATATTTCACTAATATTGCCTTATAGTTTTTATACGCTTTACGTAAACTATGTTAATCTGGCTGAGGAATTTACTTCTATTGGCTGCTGTTCTAGGTAAAGCAACTTTGCTTTTAATTTGAATTACTTCATACATCATAACATACTTGAAAACTGATTCATTTTCATTTTTATATTTTCTGACAGAGTGCAAAACACAAGATTCTGTCAAAAAGCCAACAAGAGTTCAAACAGCTTCTGAACATGAGATGGTTAAACTTCACTGCACTTACAGTACCACTGACCAATACCCTTATCTTTACTGGTACCAACATAAAACCAATGGATTTCCAGTTTACATGCTCTCAACTGGATCAAGCAGCAGCGAAAAAGAATTTGAAGAAAGATTTCATGCAGATCTCAACAAATCCTCAAGCTCAGTTTCTCTGACAATCAAGGATGTGCGTGTGTCTGACTCTGCTGTTTACTACTGCGCTTTGCAGCCCACAGTGACTGAAACACATAAACATCCTGACAAGAACTAACACTGTCTCTACAACACACACAAGAGTTGTGGATTGTTCATTTAGATTCATTTGCTTTTTTCGAGGTGGTGAGGAAGGAGGGGCTTAAAGTATAAATGGTAGTTTGACATAAGATTTTTTTTTTTCATTTTTAATCTGAGAGTGTAAGCACAAACACAATGATACTCCATTCAATTATTCTGCTTTCTGCTTTAGCATGTAAGTACTATTGTTTTTAATGCATTACCTTTATGATCGCAGTGAAATATGTATGAAGCATGGAGATTTTATAATTATAGTCCACTTTGAGACTAAAAGGTCAAAACTAACATTTCACATTTATTTGCAGGTGCCAGTAATGGAGATAATATTACAGCAGACAAAACAAAGGAATTTGGTTCTGAAGGTTCAAATGTTACATTATCCTGCAGTTATTCATCTGCGTGGTCTTCTAGAGACGGAGAGAGATGTGACACTTAAATCTTGGGTTTACAATTGAGAGGGATGAGTAGAGGGAATCATGCATGTGTTCAAAAACACATTCAGGCTAATAGTCATTTTGTAAAAAGTGGTTTCCAACTTTGTAAGCAATTTCAAACGTCATCCACAAGGGGTCAGCATTGCTCTCTCCATGTATGAGTATATCATGTGACAAGATACAAACATTTAAAGAAGAGCACTATGAGATAAAAACAGAGCTTTTGAGAGCACAGTTGAGTGAATGTTTGTTCATAGATCAACAGATCACGATTAGATGGGCTTTGATTTTCCTGTGTTTCATAGCACATTATAATGGTGAGTACGTGTACAGGCCTACTTTAAATAAAAAAGGCTTTACGTACATTCAAGTTGATACATTTCCAAATAATACATGTTAATAACTTATTTTTTCTGTCTATATTTCCAGTGTGCTCTGGACAGGACAGGGTTGAACAGTCTTCAGGAGAAATGACTGCAAGTGAAGGAGCTCAAGTTATTTTAATGTGTAATTATACTACTACTACAAGTCCGTATCTCTTTTGGTACAAACAGCTACCAAACAGATCACCAAGTTTCATTCTGAATCAATATAACACTAAGCCTGATTTTACAAAGAAATTTTCTGCAACATTGGACTC
>JAHKKF010529263.1:4859-17407 GCA_019740295.1 Labeo calbasu | reverse complement strand
ATATATATATATATATATAATAACCCATATTAACTGTAAAAGAAAGAAAGAAAGAATATAAAAATAATTTTAATAAATAAATGTATAAAACTGAATTTATGACTTTTAATAATATTACAACTGTCAGAATAAAATAAAATAAAATAACTTAAAAATACAATTAATTTTTAGACAATATTAAAAACTGAATTATTATTTTGGAGACATAAAATATTTCAATTATATATTTTTACAAATATATAAACTTGAATTTATGACTTACATTACAGCTGTCAGAAGAATTAAAAAAGCAATTATGAATAATAATTAAAAAATAAATTTGCATACATTTTTAAAAGAAAATAAATAACTAAAATAATAATTATATAAACCAGAAGTTATAATATTAATATAATTTTATAGTAAAAATATTTGGGCAGTTAAAAGAATTTATAACAAACCTTTTACGAATTTATAATAATCCATAATAAATGTAAAAGAAAGAAAGAATATACAAAATTAATTAGAATAAATAAATAAATAATATTGAATTTATGAATTTAAAATATTAGAGATGTCAGTTTACTTTTTTCATTTTTTTTCAATCAATTTGTAGACAATATTTAAATATTTAAAATATAACTTTTTATAAATATATGAAACTGAATTTATGCCTTAAAAATATTAGAGCTGTCAGTAGATTACAAAAAAAGGTAATAATGAATAATAATAATAAAAAAAATGCATACATTTTTAAAATAAATTAATTTTAAAATAAAATAAATAGAATAGAAGCTATTATATTTATTTTATAGTGTTAAAATATTAGTGCTGTCAAAAGACTTCATAATAAATCTAAGAATTTATAATAATCTATAATAACTAAGAAGGTAAGGAAGGAAGGAAGGAAAGAAGAAAGAAAGAAAGAAAGAAAGAAAGAAAGAAAGAAAGAAAGAAAGAAAGAAAGAAAGAAAGGAAGCAAGGAAGGAAGAAAGGAAGAAAGCAAGCATACATAAACTAAAATATACACTAAAATATTAATAAATCTAAGAATCTATATTAATCCATAATAACTAAGAAGGTAAGGAAGGAAGGAAGGAAGGAAGCAAGCATACATAAACTAAAATATACACTAAAATATTAGAGCTGTCGAAAGAATTTATAATAAATAAAAAAAAAAAACAACTGTAAAATATTATCTGTAAAACTAAAAAAAAATGTGAATGAATGAATGAATGAATGAATAATGGATAGTCCAGTATATTTCCCAGACTGCGTCCATTTGAGAGGAAGCTCAAGTCTGTTTTTTTTTTAGTGAATCATTGCAATAATGGTCATTTTAATTTAACATTTATAATCATTCAGGATGATATCAGTATGAGTTAACAGAAGCACATTTCTGGTTTGGTGTCAGTGAAGGCACACTGTGTCTTACCGATGTCGTTGTGTGGCTACGTAAGACAAAACGGTTAGGAAACGCTGCTCTAGATGTGTCAGGTTGGATGTTCACGGTATCAAACCATGGCCTATTTCCAATGCTGTCTTGCATTTGCAATGTGTAGGCCTAGAATACAATTCATACAGATCAAATCTTAAAGGGCTGATGGAACTCTTAAATAAAGCACAATTCACCCAAAGACGCTATTCTAATAAAAACGAAGCAATAATGGCCGATTAAATCTATAGATAATGTTATATAGTTGGAACCGCATCAGTAGAGACCAAAAGTACCATGACAAAAGTACCGCAGTCGCCTGGTGCAGAACAGCAGGGTCGCGGTATGATCTTCCTGCTGACCTTAAAGAGTGGGCGTCCGTCCAGCTTTTTTATCAGATAAGTGGGCTTCAGAAGAGGCCTGTGCTTGAAAACTCACAGTCTCCTGGCATTTCCACCACTCACCCTAAAGGCCAAACTAAGAGAGGCCTCTCATATGGCCGTTGTTTGGATTTCAGATAAGCCACGGGTCGTCTACGTTTCCGTCTCTGCAATATGTATCCCTTTCTTACACTGTCCACCTGAAACCATGAGTCCAAGAGGTCTGGCCAGCCATTGCATCATATTACTGCGTGTCGCTTAAAGCATGCTATCTACCAAATCCCCATTCAGAATAGGATTAGACAGATGTTGATGTGTGTCCTCTTGCCTTGATTGGATTATTCCTGCATCTCAGCACTACACCAATCAGAGGGGTAAGAGGCAACATAAAAAAAGCTAAATTGCTTGAGGAAATCATAATGATTCATGCATACATTCAGATCACACATTAGTCAAAGACCACCATGTGCAGAGGTGTAAAAATATTGCCATCATTTAAATGTACAGATTTTTCTTATTTATTTAAAGGACCAGGACTTCCAGAAACAAATATCCCGATAATTTACTCACTCCCATGATATCTAACATATTCATGTCTTTCTTTTTTCAGTCGAAAGAAATGACGTTTTTTTAAGGAAAACATGCAGGATCTTTCTCCACATAGTGGACTTCAATGGGAGCCAATGGGGTGAAGGTCCAAATTGCAGCTTTAAAGGGCTCTACACAATCCCAGCCAAGGAATAAGGGTCTTATCTAGTGAAACGATTGTCATTTTCTAAAAAAATAAACGTTTATATACTTTTTAACCACAAATTTTCATCTTGCACTAGTACTGTAAAAAATAAAAAAGCTAAATTTGTTGAGCCAACTTAAAATAATTTGTTACACAGCTGCCTTAAAATTTTAAGTTCAGTCAACTCAAATAAGTTTAGTCAACTTGAAATGTAAAGTTGTGGCAACTAAGTGAGTTGACTTAAAAAATGTGGTTTGTTAAACTTAAAAGCTGGGTGAGTTACCCAGCTGCCATAAAAATTTACGTTAAATCAACTCAAATATCTAAGTTGTCACTTAGTATAACTTAACATTTCAAGTTGACTAAACTTCGAGTTAACTAAACTTTATTTTAAGGCAGCCAGGTAACTAATTATTTTAAGCTGACTCAACAAATTGTTTTTTTACAGTGTAATGCGCGTCCACAACTTCATGCATTACGTAATCACGCTGGAAAGGTAACCACTGACAAGCTACGCAAAATCACACTCATAACTGCAGATGAAACGCATTCGATTATCAAAGTACCAGCTTTACTGACTAAAAGCTTCTGACAATCGTATGCGATTTATCGTGCAGCCCTCGACAAAATAAATAAAAAATAAAATATTTAAATAAAAATGTAATATAATTTAATTTAATTTAATTTAATTTAATTTAAATATAATTTCAGGAAAATGTTAAAGCAATAGTTCACCGAACAATGAAAATTCTTGTCATAATTTACTCTCTCTCATGTTCTTTCAAACCAATAATACATTGGTTAATCTTTTAAACAGTTATTTTAATGAAACCTTTAATGAGAGGTTTCTGTTCCATCATTGAAAGTCTAGGTAGTAAAGGAATCCTAAATTAAATCTATTCATTATATAAAGCGATCATATCTGTTCACAAGACTTATTAAAATTAATTTTAGTGCTTTAACTGTTTTATGGCCTATTTGGATCTTCTGAGTTTTAGTTACCTGCACTTTCAATTGTGTGTTTTAATTTGCGTTTTGAAGATTAATCAAACTCTTATGGATTTGAAACAATGTGAGGGCGAGTAAATGATGACAGAATTTTCATCTAGGTAAATGATACGTTAAGCAATAATATTATGCTAAACATGTACTTAAAATGTATTAAAAACATATTCAATTCTCGAGAGGAGTAAACAAAGTAAGAATTTCATTGTACTAGTACTTATGACAATAAAGCTCGTGAATCTGAATCTTAATAATATCAGTCCCACTTTATATTAGGTGGTCTTAACTACTATATACTTACATAAAAAATAAGTACAATGTACTTATTGTGTTCATATGTACTTATTGCTGCTATTGAGGTGGGATATGAGTAAGGTTAGGGACAGGTATGGTGGTACGGGTAGGTTTAAGGGTGGGTTAAGATGTAAGGGATGGGTCAGCAGTGTAACTATAAATGTAATTACAGAAATTAATTGCAGATGTAATTAAATGCAGGTATTTTTAAACATATAAGTATAAATGTAAAAACATGTATGTACAAAATAAGTGCATTGTATTAAATGTTTAGTAAAGGCCACCTAATATATAGCGGGACCAAAATTTCTATTCATGAAAGGAGGTTAGAAGATTTCAGGTCTATAATTGGAAACGCACGCTAACACACAACCTGCCCAGAGCAATGCAGTGCAAATGACATCATACAAACCACATGCATGCGTGCTAGTACTGTAAGAGCCTGTACATTAAAGCTGTTGGTTTGGTCAGGCTGATCTGAGGCCTGTAGCTGTGCACTTCCTATCTCGAGAAAAGATGCTTCCTCTTCCTCCTGACATTTTTCTCCTTCTCTTCAGGCTAGGGGCCTCCTCTTCATCACTGTCTCTTTTAAACTCCCCAACCATCGCCGCTGCTGGCCAACACATATACACACACACTCACTCACTCACTCACAAGTGCATCATCCCCTGTGCGCAGCGTAGAGCTCAGCGCTTCCCTAACCTGCCAATCAGGTAGTGGAAAACAGCCCAGTGAGAATGCTTAGATTTGTTAGTACTTTTGTTGTCGTAAGTTGCATCATTTTTTTAAAGCTTTTTTAAACTGCATCAATCACATATGAACTGAAGAAAAAGCTTTTGATCCTTTCTGATCTTCACCTTTAATATTTAACCATCAACAGTTTTAAGGAACATTATGGGTAACAAACAACTGAGACAACCCATTCAAATCTTTTGAAGGAATAATTCTCTAAATACACTTTCAATTTGTACAGATACTGTAAAATGAAATTCCAGGACTTTCAAGGACTTTTCAAGCACTGCTTATTTGATTTTCAAGGACTTCAATCAGAGATCTCACTAATCAAACAATGTCTTCTATTTCAAATTCTAAAAAGGAGAAATAGATAAATAAAATTATACTAATAAAAAAATGCCAAAAATAAAGTGAAGCACATGCAACGTATTTCTACTAAAGTATTACAAAGTATACTACTATAGTTATTTTTCTTTCTTTCTTTCTTTCTTTCTTTCTTTCTAATTGTTTTTTAAGGGATTGGTATGTGTATATACTTTCTTTTTTTATATTTAACTGTACTGCCTTAATAGTTTGATGTTTTTTACTGTTTAAGGAAAAAAATTAGAAAAAAAGATTGGCAAAAAAATAAATAAAAAAACGCTCTAAAATCCTAATATGAATCAAATGATTCGCAATCCGCGCTCCGAAGTTCAAAGCTAAATCAAATGATTTGCGATCCATGTTCTGAAGTCCTGATCTGAATCATGATTCGTGTACCATCATTTCAGATCAGGACTCGGATCACGAATCGTTTGATTTAAATCATTCAATTCACAAAATGATTCACGAACCTGTTCTGATCGAAATCAAATGATTTGTGATCCATGCTCTGAAGTCCCGATCTAAATAATGATTCGCAATTCACGCTCCGAAGTTCCAATCTAAATCAAATGATTCAAAATCCATGTTCTGAAATCCCTATCTGAATAATGATTCACATACCATCATTTCACATCAGGACTTGGATCATGGATCATGGATCACGAATCACGAATCATTAGATTTAGATCATAACTTCAAATCGCGTATCACGTTGAAACATTCAATTCATAAAATGATTCACGAACCTGTTCCGAACTAAATCAAATGACTTGCAATCCATGCTCTGAAATCCCAATCTGAATAATGATTCGCAATCCACACTTCGAAGTTCCAATTTAAATCAAATGATTCGCAATCCATGCTCTGAAATCCCAATCTGAATAATGATTCGCAATCCACACTTCGAAGTTCCAATTTAAATCAAATGATTCGCAATCCATGTTCTAAAGTCCCGATCTGAATAATGATTCGCGTACCATCATTTCACATCAGGACTCGGATCGCAGATCATGAACCACGAATCATTTGATTTAGATTGAGACTTCAAATATAAATCATATATAAATCATTCAATTTACAAAATCATTCATAAACCTGTTCCGATCTAAAACAAATGATTTGCGATCCACGCTCTAATGTCCTGATCTGATGATTCGCGTACCATAATTTCAGAACAGGACTCGCATCAGTTCACATCAAGACTTGAATCATGGATCACAGATCACTAATGATGATCGATACCCAACTTGAACTCCCGATCTGAATCAAAAGATCCGTTTGAAGCGCTTTGAAACAGTGAATCATTTTGCAGCACAATGGTTTAACTAATTCAGAGTTTCGAAAAGCTCAGTTTCACCCATCAATATGTGCTTTTTAAAACTGTTACAAGCAATGTTGAAATTCGAAAATGAATGGTTTTGATTTGATCTGGTTTTTACCAGTGAATCGCTTGAAATGAATGATCGAAGTCATGAGTTTGAATCAATCGGAGCAATTCCAGCATAATGACTCGATTGATTTGGTTCATCTGTTCCTCTTTTCGCATCTTCAGCCATGTTTACACGACACTGTCAGTACTACTACTTGCTTAGCTCGATTGTTTTAGATAGATACATTGTCTTTCAGTAATTCAAGCACTTTTCAAGTACCTCTTCAGGTTCCAATTCAAGTTCCAATTCCAAGTTATAGTGTTAATCTGGCACCTGGTGCTAATTTCCGTAATTATGTGACAAACCATATTTAACTAGCAGCATTGCAACAATTTCCACTGAGAATTGCAAAAGGATGGGCCGCTCTGAGGTGACAGCAGGTTTCCAGATGAAAGGAAAGGAAGTGACTTGTGGCCTTGTATGGTGACCCATACTTGGAATTTGTGCTCTGCATTTCACCCAAGTGTGCACACACACAGCAGTGAACAGTGAACAAACAGTGGGGGTTCGGTGCCTTGGTCAAGGGTCTCCCCTCAGTCGTGTATCTGAGACTCAAACCCACGACCTTTGGTTTAGAAGTCCGACTCTTTAACCATTAGGCCACGACTGCCCCCTCAAAGGCAAAAGAGCCAATGCAAGAAAAGTTGGTCATTCCAATTCCGTGATTTCTTGAATACTGCAGCTTCCCCCAAGTACCCAAAAAAGGCAGGTCATCGATGTAAGACAAATGCACAAGAAAACAGGATAAAGTGGTGACTCACAATGGGGAATCGGTTCAACACTGCAGCTGGAATTGCTTGCCAGTTCAGCGATGATGCAGAACATGGATCTGTCTCTGCATGTTTAAGAGAGGTCGGACTGAAAGTTCACTCTGCAGTGACCAAGCCTCTCATCAGCAGAAAGAATCAAAAGGCTAAGCTCACATTTGCTGAGGAGGATGTTGTGTGGACAGAGGAGAACTGGTCCAAAGTTCACTTTAGTGATGACAGCTCAATTCAAGTTCAATTTATTTGGGTCTGGTGGGAAATATTTTCAAACTGAGGAAAGACTAAAGTCAAAGTGTATAAAATTTGGTGGAGGAAAATGTTTAGAGATACTTGAAAAAAATCAAGTATTTATAGACTGTTCTCTAATTTTGATCTCCACTGTATATTAGCCCATACAAAGTGCCAGCATTTCAGTATTTATCAGTACATGTGAGGATCCTGAATTATGGGACTGTCACTCTATTCTCAAAGGACATAAAAAAGCAATAGCAGGATCTGTGGGCAGTGGATGGTTATTTTAGGCTGAATGCACATCCTCCTGACCAGGGAATGAACCCTCCATAGTACACTTACATTATGAATGGGGATCGGGTCATTGTTTATTCATAACAATTCGATTGAGGTTCCAGAGTCTTTCTCTCAGCACACCAAACAAGTTTCCACACAGACAGGTCATTTCTAGGCAGTGACACTATATTGTTTTTGACTATTTTCATTTATTAACCACTAAAAATCAGCAGTTTGGTCAGGATAAAAGTTGTTAAAAGGTATTTTTTGGTTTCATTTCATCATGTTTTATCCACCCTCAAAAGTTTTATATACGCCTACGTCTAGTTTATGGCATATCTGTTACGGTCAAATCGTTCTTCGTCTTCAAACGCAGCTCTCGCGTCCCTATATACCTCACTCACACAGGTGGTCACTCATTGATATTCAGAGGAGAAAAATTCAATCAATAAAGCTGCACTGGACGTCACGGTATGAAATCATATGCTCTTCTATCCATTGAAGTTATATGCGCTATAACGTCAGCCGATTTAGGTTTGTACGCTGAGGTTATTGAGTGACATGCATTTCCAGGCAGACTTTTCACGCCTGAAAGAACTTGACCTGTTAATGGCAACAAGAAGAGTAGTCAGTGAGGAACAGGACTTTGCTTTTACAGTGGAAGGCGAGCGGGACGGCATGAGTGACAGCCGCAGACGGTCTACGGGCCACGCGACGGAACGCGGCTGACCCTCTTCTGGTTTCTGGGCGCCTGGGATCCACATGCCTCAAGAGGAAGGATTATGCTGTGCTGGTCTCAACGTACAAACCTACCCAAACCAAAACTCTGGAAAGAAAGCGCAACTTTTCGAAAAAACACCTAGGTGATTAATTTATTGCCAGGCAATACTATATACCGTTTTAAAAGCAATCTGCCAGAGGTCTAAAAAAAACAAAACGTCGGCAAGTAACGGCTGTGACGATGATTTAACAGCCATCATCACTCATACAAGTGAAAGATTACACTCACTGCAATATGCTGGCGATGCATGGAACGATGCCTGCTCGACTCCAACTCGCTGTAAGGTAATATCAGTATCACTGTGTAGGCAGCGTGCTGTCACACAATGGTGGATGGACTGATGCCACGCTCTGATGGCATGTAAGAGACGGCCGCATATCAGCAGAATGAGAGGAGGACGTGTGTTTGATGTACTGTGTGCTACTCGCACTGTGTGGCTTCATTCAACAGTCACATGAGTCAATGCAACTCTGACCTTTTGTGGTCTTGGACTACGATACGAATAGGCAACAAGGTTGTATTTTTTTCATTTGGAGCATAAAGCCTCTTGACCTTGCTGCTTCTCTGTCTGTGTAATGCGAGATGAGTAATCCCAGCATTCACTGCTGGCCCTTCCTGTGGAAAATACCAGTTCGAAAAGCTTGTCCTTCCTACCAAGCCAAACTATACAACAGTGTTTATCGCTCATGCTTATCAATGCTGCATTTATTTAAACATTAATATTGGGAATGTTACAATTTAAAATAATTGTTTTCTGTTTTAAAGTGTAATTTCGGCCCGTTTCCGTCACTGAAAAAACGAAAAACAAACAAAAAAACCTGATTGCAACTTTATCTCACAATTCTTACTTTTTCCATTGCAATTGGGAGTTTACATTTTGCCATTCTGACTTTTTTTCCTAGAATTAAATAATATAAACTCAGAATTCTGACTTTTTTCTCAGAATTGCAAGTTTATATCTTGAAATTGTGACTTTTTTCCCCTCACAATTCTGACCTTTCAGAATTAAATGATATAAAATCAGAATTCTGACTTTTTTCCTCAGAATGGCAAGTTTATATTTCGAAAGTGAGTTTTTTCCTCACAATTTGGACTTTTTTTCTCAAAATTGGGAATTTACATCTCACAATTCTGACTTTTTCTCTCAGAATTTAATGATCTGAACTCAGAATTCTGCCTTTTTTCCTCAGATGTTTTATTTTGAACTTTTTTTTTTTCACAATTCTGACTATTTGTTCTTGAAACTGGGAGTTTACATTTTGCAGTTCTGACTTTTTTTTATCATAATTGAATGACAAACTCACAATTCAGACGTATTTCTCAGAACTGCAAGTTTATTTTTTAAAACTATGACTTTTTTCTCACAATTCATAATTTTTTGCTCGAAATTGTGAGTTTACAGCTTGCAATTCTGACTTTTTTTTTCAGAATTAAATTATATAAAATCAGAATTCAGACTTTTCCCCTCAGAATTGCACATTTATATTTCGAAAGTGAGTTTTTTTCCTCACAATTCTGACTTTTTTTTCTCAGAATTGAATGAAATGAACTCAGAATTCTGACGTTATATTTTTCTTTTTTTCTATTTTTCTTTTTTTTCTTACAATTCTGACTTTTTTCTTGAAATTGGGAGTTTAAAGCTTGCAATTTTTTTTTTGCAGAATTAAATGATACTTTTTTCAAGTCAAGTTTATATCTGGAAATTATGACTTTTTTCCTTAAAATTCTGTTTTTTTTCCTTGAAATTGGCAGTTTACATCTTGCAATTCTGACTTTTTTTTCAGAATTGAAGGATATGAACTCAGAATTCAGGCTTTTTGCCTCAGAATTGCAAGTTTATGTTTTGAAATTGTGACTTTATTTCCTCACAATCTCACAAACTCAGAATTCTGACTTTTCTCTGTGAGTTTATTGTGAGTTTATATCTCGCATATCTGACTTTATAACACGCAACTGCAAGTTATTAAGTCAGACTTGTAAGATAAAAAGTCAGATTTCTGAGAACTTTGTAACTCACAATTGCGAGTTATCTCTCACAATTCTCACTCACAATTGCAAGGAAAAAAAGTGACCTTTTTCCCAAAACGGTTTATATCTCGCAATTCTGACTTTATTTCTCATAATTGTGAGTTTATATTCCACAATTCTGACTTTCTAATTTGCAGCTGAGAGTTTACATCATGCAGTTCTGAGAATAAAAGTCAGAATTCCGAGTTGTAAACTCACAACTGCAAGAAAAATGTCCGAATTGTAAGATAAAAAGTCGCAATTACTTTTTTAACATTTTTTATTCAGTTGCGGAAAACAGACTTCCTTAGAAACCTTATGCTGCTTAATATTTTTGTTAGATTCTTTAAAAAATCATCCCCCCCAAGATTCTTTAAAAAGTTGTTCACCAGCAAGCTTAGTGGGTGAACCTGGTTGCAAAGCTTGAACACAATCCCTAAAGGCCAGAACCCAAAACACATGCTCCACATGTTAACGCATTCCAATGTTGACCAGCTATTTTGATCTTCAGCAGAAATGGCACAGACTGTACCCACAGAATAAACGTCTCAAGGCATAGCTAAAACTCCATGGCAGCAAACATAAGTTTGGACTGAAAATCTAAACTTCCACACGACCCATGGGGCTCGTTGCAGACAGGAGGCCAAAATTCAATATACTTACACAGCTGCCCAAAGCCCATCCAGTGATAAATGTCTGCTGTCCAGTAGCCAAGAGGGACCGACTCATTCCAAATCAATTGAACCTTGTTATTCAACAATTACGCCTGGCTTTTTGCTGCATGATGACGGAAAGAAGGTCACTGGAACACGACGCATCATAAATACTCGCCGGCGCTGAATATTGCTGTGTACTAAATTCTTGACACGGTCCATCTTTCCTGCATTTACCAGTCACTGCAGGGACATAAGTTAGAAGCGTGTGAGGAGAACTTCAGCGGCCAAAAAAATTTACGGTAGAAAAATTTACATGAGTGACAGCAACACTGCCAGCCGATAAATAAATAAAAATATCAGCAACAACTGTACGGTTGGATTCACAACAGGCCCAATGTGATAATTTAGGGATTTAATTATTAAACTCATAATAGATTCATAATAAACATTCAGTTCCTTTGAATTTATTCACACACCCACACCCCAGATATAATTCAATCAAATGCGATTTGGTTTTCAAGAGCTCACATTTAAAAATGACTGCATAATATCCTTTAATTATGAGATTAATAATGATAGCAGTTAGTCATGCTGCGTAATAGAAGCTTAAATCTTACAAAAAATGCTAATTGGGAGGGTGGGCAATAAACTGAGGGAGTTTCTGGTTGTCTGATATGCAGTTGGTCTAAAATAGATCGGTCAGCAAGTCATGGAGAGCCATGTCATTGGCTCATGCCAAAGGGGAGATTCCGCTGTGGCATAAGAAGTGTGACGCCATGACAGTGCATTGTTACAACGGTTCACAAATGAAAGAACAAGAACAATGAAGAGCAAGATGACAGGTGCACTGCTCCACACACGCAGTGACCAAATGCAACCTACCGCAGGGGCTGCTGGGTAAGTTCTCTCCCTGGCAAATGCAGCCTTCATTAGACTCAGAAACTCGCTCAGAAACTGGCGAGGGACCGGAGTTCCCGTTTATGAAAAACTCTCAAGTCTCCCTCTCTGATTGTACATAAAACTCACTCACAGATGCACTCAAATGTTGTCCCTTAAGTCCCATAAACAAGCACTTTCCTGAAGGAAATACCAGTGCTATATCGTGTAGACTGTTGGTAAAAAGGTATCATGACACCCTGCTTTTAAAAACGGTACGATTTGGCATTTTACTAGTACCGTTACTTTAAAAATGTGTTTTATTTAAAGCCATATTTCCTGCTTCCACTCCCTGCATGCACACTAGCCGTGCCAAACTTTATATATCCAATTTAAAAAAAAGAAACATGCATGAATGATAAAAATATAGCGTCTGATGTATTATAAGTTACAATAAACTTTGAAAAAGAAATGTGCAGTAATCGCACGCTATCATACTTAAAACACGTATGGTAAGTTGTCGGTTATTCAATCGCGAATTCAGATCTCTTTCATGAGTTATTGTGCTTTAATGATCAAATACACACAATTCCGTTCAAA
>JAHKKF010529262.1:7028-29381 GCA_019740295.1 Labeo calbasu | reverse complement strand
TGGACAATGTTTCATAGTTATAAGACAGACAAATGTCTCTACATTTAAACAAATTAATCAAGGACTTTGCAAAGGGACTTTGACTATATACCCAAGTGCTTAAGTTACTAGATTTCTAGTGTCAGTATCATTTTACAGTGGTTAAAGTGGTTAAGTTATAATGGGATACACATCTTTTCAGACCATATTTTTGACCTGTCAAAATTTGTATCCTCCTCCAAAATGTACAAATGATGGCCTATTATGGAGTGTTTTATTTTGTAGGAGTGTATCCTTCTCTAGAAGTAAAGCAGATGATGGAGAGTCGAGTGATCATCTGAGCCTCTGCCTCCCTCCATTAGCAGCTAAATCCAAGAACTAGAAACCCTTTAGTATTGTATTTGAGAAATACTCGAATACAACACAAGCAGAAGTGTGAGGTTTAAAATGTATAAATAGGGCTGCACTATAGTTAAAGTGATAATCATGATTATTTTCCAGATTAGTGGTGGGTGATATACAGGATAAAAACCATTACACTTATGGAATGTCCTCATAATACATTGAAAAACCGTGTGCGTGCACCGCTGGGTTGCTGTGATTCTTTGGGTTGTTTTGCCCTTTATGTTCTGCCTCTGTTGGTAAGCCCCAGTTGTCTTTGTACTTTTAAATTCTTGTGTACTGTTGGAAAAGAACTAAGCGGTTCTTGGCCTATTTTAAGGTTGTTTATTAAATTATTGTTAATAAAAGGATTTTTGAGTACTGTGGCCTATGCCTTTGACTCTTTTGGTGACGTGGACCTGTGTGTGTGGTCTGTAGAGGTTATGCAAATATTTTTGGCATGTAATTCCCTAAATGGCGTAGTCGGATTAAGAATCTTTAAGGTTGTAGTAATTGTAGTAATTTTATTTCCCTCTGCCTCTGAGTCCTGCCACATAAGGATGAGAAGTTATTCAATGTGGAATGAACGTAGTGAAGTGAAAAACTTACCTTAGATAAAACAACTTTCGCTTATATCTTCGAACTGGAGAAGTGCATGTACTTCAAATTTCCCATGACCGAAGAGGGTGCTAATATGCATGTGCACAGCAAATATCACAGACCAGACTTGTTGTGCACGCTAGTTATTTAAGGTGTTTCGAATGTACCTCTGTACCAACTCTACCTGGTCTACCCTACTTTTTCAGGGCTCGTTAAGTAAGCACTTATTGAAATTAAGTACCTACGCTCTAAAAAATAAAGGTGCTTTAAAAGGTTATACACAGCGATGCCATAGAAGAACCATTCGGCCAAAGGTTCTTTAAAGAACCATCACTTTCTTACCTTTTTATAATCTGAAGAACCTTCTTTTGCCACAAAGAACCTTTTGTGAAACAGAAAGGTGTTAAAGGTTCTTTATGGAACCATTTAGCCAAAAAAAAAGTTCTTCTATGGCATCGTGAAACACTTTTATTTTTAAGAGTGTCCTCATTGAGTATGCCATTTCAGATGCAGCCAAAATCTTTATTTATCGTAAAATTTGGATGGGTATGTTACATACTGATATATATATATATATATATATATATATATATATATTTTTTTTTTTTTTTTCGAAAACCCGTATGAACTGCTCTTAAATAAATCTCTGTATTTGTCACACCATTAAAGAGTGGAGTATTCCTAAAAAACTTGCACCTATTTCTCTTAAGATTAATTATGATGTTTTACAGTTTGCTATGAATAACTACTTGTATTTTCTCAGTTACCTGAATACTTCTTCCACAAATATCCTTCCGCCCTAACAGAATATGTCATCTGCTTTAAAAGTCAAACAGTGTAACCTGACGTAAAAATGTCTGACATAACTCTCATGTTAACATGGGGTGGTTCCAGGAAATACTACATACAACTTGTTTGACTTGTTACAAACCTAGTTACTTAATGAAAATGTCTGTAAAGAAGGACGTTTCCTTTCAATTTTTGAGAAAAACATGGATTTTTTTAGCTTTCCTGTGTGTGCTGTCATTTCCAACAGCTGTTTTAACAGGTAGGATTTCATAGGATCTGCCTTTGAATGAGGTGCAGGTTCTTGTGCATTTTAATCTGTTTGCTTTAAACATTTACACAATCTTATTATTGTTTTCGTTGTGGGATCTAAACATACTGCCTTTGTCACACAGGTTCTCATTCTTGGTGGGTACTGGCAACTTACATTGAAGGAAAGACACCATTTCCTTCATTTAGTGCCTTATATATGCTGGATGACATTACAGTTGGATACTATAATTCAGAGACAAGAAACTACATTCCTAGAGGAAATACTACAAATGAAGACGAGGAGGTTGATCAAATAAATCACAGTATAAGTGAATATTTGCATCCTTTTATTTCAGGAAGACTTAAAGGAAAATTTTATAATGAAACAGAAGGTAAATTTGAATTTGAAATTTGAAAAACATCTGACATTAAGACAAATATTCATCAATCAGAAATGCTGTATTTCTTAAATAATATTAAAACATCAAACATGAACTGAAATACAAAGAAAATATTAGTATTTGTTCATAGTCAGACCTAAGCCAAGATTGGTCTGTTTTAAAATCCGATATGCTTCTCGATATTTTTATTTATTTTTATGTTTTTAAACAGGTCCCGTCGTTGTTCAGATGGTGAGTCTGTGTGAACTTTTGGACAATGACAAACCCGGGCAGCTGATCACTAGGGTTGCTTTTGAAGGCTCGACTACAGAAGAAATGCGTTTTTTTGATGACATATTAACATTTCAAGGCATAGACAAACCATCAGCGCTATATATGGACATATACAAATGGCGCCATACAAATATATGTTACCCACGCTGCACAGCAAACCTCAGAAATCACCTTAAAAAGAGAGCATCGCAAGGAAAGAGAAGAGGTACATTTCCTCTGTGTTTCCCACCTGCTTTTATAAAAACAATTACATTTTATCTAGCTTATGGGGCTTTTTGAATCCAAAAATGAGCTTAACCTTCACAAAGTGTTGATCAAGCTCATGAAGTCAAACTAAATATTACTTGTACAAATTTAGAAAATGCTGCAGTAAATTGATTTTTTTTTTTGAGTGTCATGCTGTACAATGCTAGTATTAAATGGTTTCATTTACAATACAAACAAGTGTATTCCCATATTCATTTCTTATGCAGTGAAACCACGAGTCAGACTCATCCAGAAAACAAACGCAGATTCTGGAGGGTTTCGTGTGAGTTGTTTGGCAACAGGATTTTATCCTCGTCACATCAACCTCACCCTGTTGAGAGACGGGCAGCCTGTAGCTGATCATGAGATCACTGGAGGAGATCTGCTGCCCAATGGTGACGGGACGTACCAGATGAGGAAGAGTCTGGAGATCAGTGCTGCAGACAAACACAAATACACCTGCTCTGCCACACACCTCAGTCTGGACAACAAATTGGACGCCACTTTGGGTAATAAGCTGTTACGGAAAACTAAATAAATAATAATCTGTTTTGTGACATTTTTATTATGTTTGTTTCAGAGTTTGATCCTGGTGAACCATTTAAATCAGTGATTCCTTATGTGCTGATAGTTTTGGCTCTGATGTTGTTGGTGTTTGGAACTGGAGTCGTCATATATAAATGCAGAAAGAAACGAGCAGGTAGGACAAGAACTGAAGTATAAATGAATAATTAGTGATATTTTCATTTATACAGTCTTTAATTTCCATTAATAATGCTCCAGCATTTATTTTCTTTCATATTACAGCTTCCTTAAAAAGTGATTATTCTGCAGCTTCTAGTAAGTACATTATTTTAAATGTTTTATATTTTTGCAAATGTCTTTTGGCCACAGGTTACTGTCTAAAGAGTGTGATTTTCAGTATTTTTGTTTACAGTAAAACTCATGTAATTTACAAAACTTGATAAATAAAATTATTGAATTTTAGTTGTACTGTCTTGTTAATCACTAAAAAATAAAAACATATTTTTCAGCATCCGAAGAAAGCATGGACACAGCATCCTGAAGTTAATACTAAGTTTAATACAAATGTTCAAAGTGTTGTGCAAATCTGTGAAATTGTTTTTGCTCTTAAATATATTTTTTCAGCCTTCCAAAAGTATTTCAATGTGCAGTATTACTTTCTTTCTTTCTTAAAATACTTATAATAATAATAATATGTAAATATATAAAATAAAATATTATTCATGTCAGTAATAATAACACAATTAAATAATTAATTCATTGCTACCCTTAAAAATCAGGAGGTGTACACTTTTGGTGTAGAGGATCAGTGCTGTTGTTGTGTGTAAGGAACGTATATAAATGTAGTTTGCAGTATATATATAAATATACTACAATAAATTAATCAAGCACTTTGTTTTTTACTTAACATGCAATTCAGTTGCATCTCTTGTCAGAAATTTAGTATTTTATAGGGGATCAGCTTTTATGGAATCTATGGTAATGTGGATAATTCCTGTCTTCCAAAGAAAAACAAGAAGAAAACACCAACATTTGGTGTGACAGGTAAATTTGTGCTGTAGAATTTCACTGGTCACATTTACAGGACAAATTGTTAAGCTTATTTGAGACAACTGGTGACCATAAATACTGAAATGTCTATTGTTTGCAGTAAAGTTTACATAATCAGCTTTAATTTGTCATGTACAACACTTGATCATCCAACACACTGATGGCAATTTGTATTTTACATTTTGGTATATTGGTGGCTAATTCATATGAATTTGACAATCTCAGTTGTTTTCATACGATCTGTTTACGCACTGAGGGTTAGGGTTGGTTTTATGCTTTTTTTTTCTTTTTGTTTTTCTTAAAAATATATGTTTTTGTACAAAAATTGTAATAAATTTTAATAAACTTTCAGCTCATAAAAACATTTTATGATTTTTATTTTTTGTCTGGCCTTTAGAATTTACATGTTTACTTTACATTGTTTCCCAGAACACAAAATAAGTACAGTTTATCTTGAAAACCATACATACAGTATTGCGTTAAACAACCAACATGCATTTAAAATGATAGTTTATTCAAAATAACCTACAATATAAACAGAACTTACACTGGCGCCTAGTGGTGTGGATGAAACATAACAAACAAAATGTTTTCAGCTATCATCAGCTAACATCAATCAGCTTCAAATACAATAAATAAACTTTTAAGTTACTGATATGCCAGGAGTTTTCGCTGTGAGTGTACATGGATTATGCACTTTTCAAAAGTATTATTCATTGTGTAAAACAAATCATTATTTAGGAGGCGACAATAGAAGCATTGACACCGTCTGAATCTGGAAGGGTGTAACCTTAAAGTGACTGAAATAACTCTCATGGTGACTGAGATTTTCCAGGAAATAAACCTGGTAACTTGTATGACTTTTTGCAAACCTTGTTTTTGGACACATTTACTGAATGTAGCTGTAGAAAAGGATATATTCTTACAGCTTGAGAACAATTTTACTTTTCCTGTGTTTGCTGTCTTTCCATCAGCTGTTTTTACAGGCAGGATTTTATACAATTTACCTTTAAATCAGGTGCAGTACATTATCTTGTGTATTTTAATCTAATCATACTTTACATAATCTTATTATTGCTTTGTTTTTTTTTGTAGGATCTCAACATACTCTTTTTCAGATTCTACTGTATACAATAGATTGATTGCAAATAAAAATTACTTTTCTTGTTACTGTTTCTAACAGGTTCTCACTCCTCGCGATTCGTAGTAACTTACATTGAGGGAGAACTTAGTGTCCTATATATGTTGGATGACATTACAGCGGATACTTTGATTCAGAGACAAACAGCTACGTTCCAAGAGGAAACACCACAAATGAAGACGAGGAGGTTGATTTAATAAGTTATGACATAAAGGAATATATATTCCAATGAAGAAACAAATTCATCTTGGATGGTCTGAGGGTGAATAAATTATGAGCAAATTTTTGGGTGAACTATTTCTTTAAATTAAGATAAATTAAATTTAAGCTACTAAAGCCATAACCATAATGACTCAATAACTGAAATGCTAAAAATGTTGATGGCCCTTAAACTACTGATCTTGGGAATCATGAGGTCAGTGAGACATGAAACAAGATCCCGGGGTCTATTTGACATCTGATTCATTTAATATTCTTCTCGATATTCTTTACAGAACATGTAGTTCATCAGATTCTGAATCTGTGTGACTTGTCAGACAACGACAACCCTGCATTCTAAAAAAAAAAAAATGCTGGGTTATTTTTTAACCTAAATGCTGGGTTCAGCCTGTTGGGTCATTTTATTGGGTTATTTTTAATATTTGACCCTGACCCTATTCAGAGATGGGCAGCCTGTAGCTGATCATAAAATCACTGAAGGAGATGCCCAATGGTGACTGGACATACCAGATGAGGAAGAGTCTGGAGATCAACAGAGCAGAGAAACACAAATGCACCTGCTCTGCCACACACCTCAGTCTGGACAACAAACTGGACACAATTCTGAGTAATGAGCTCTTAATGAAAACACAATCTTACAATTAAAACAAAAACAATTAAAGGCAGTCTCTCAGTCTGTGGTTGATGTTTCAAAGTTTGATCATGGGGAACCATTTAAATCAGTGATTAATTCCGTTTTGAGATTTTGGCTCTAATGTTGGTGTTTGGACCTGCAACTGCAGTAATGAGGGAAAAAAGAGAAAAGAACTGTTTTTAATCAGTTTGTGAACTTTTTTTTCCCAGAATCTAATTCCAGTGAGTTTGATTACAGGGAACTATTTAAATGAAAGGTTTCCTCAGTGCTGATAGTTTTGACTCTGATGGTGGTGTTGTTTGGAATTGCAGCTGTCATATATATTTGCAGGAGACAAGCAGGTAGAAAAACTGAAATAAAAGATTATTAGTCTAGTTTTGTTTAGAAAATACTTGATCTTGATCTGAAGAACATCCTTTTGATTTTGTAGATTCATCCAGAAATGGTTATGCATTCCCTATGAATAAAATTATTTTTATTATCTTTTTGCATAAATAGCCTGACTTGACATTACATGGATCATCATCTTCAAACAATGAAAAAATGAGTTCCATCTATTGCTTGGATTTATGATGAAAGATCATATGCCAAGAGTCAAGTGTGAGCATTCAAATGTCCACCAGTTCCACATAAACACTTTTAAAAATTATACTGCCATAGAATAAGAAACTGTTTATTTGTGGAATTTTTTCCTTCACTATTACTTTACACAACAAGTTCCCAGTTCCCCCTCAGAACAAGTAACAGAAACATGTAATTTCTATTAAAAAAAAAAAAAAAAAAAAAAAAAAAAAAAGACTGGTTTCATTTTTTGTTTCCTAGCTCATATAATGCACATCATATGAACAATATTTGTTACACAAATCATGTTCATTTAACACTGTCCATGTTGGCATCTTATGACACATGAATCTGTGAACACATGAAGTTTAAACAGCAGACAATATGTTCTGACAAAGTGTCATAATGGTTTCCTTTTTGCATGGTAATTCTGTCCTCTCTTTTCCTCTATTCTGACAGAGTCTAAAAATCAGTAAAGCTTTTTTTATTATTATTTAATTTTTGGTGTTTTTATAGTGTAATGTATTTTTATTATTATTTTGTAATAATACTGTTATACCATCATTAAACAGTGATTATTCTGCTACCTCTAGTAAGTACACTGTCGTAAATTTTTACTACTGTTTTTTGACCATAAGTTACTGTCTAATACATACAGGAAAATGTAATTTACAATACTGGATAAATACAATTATTTAATTGTAGTATTAACTTCTTCTAAATCACTAAATCAATTATTTTCCATCATCTGAAGAAAGCATGGACCCAGTATCCGATTTAGAACGAGCAGAAATCTATGAGAAATATAACAACCCAAAGACAAAAGAACTGATAAAAACTATAGGTTCCTTAAAGAGTGATTATTCTTCTGCTTCTAGTTAGTAGAGTATTTTAAATGATTTATTTGCACTTGTTAATGTGTTTTGACCATACGTTATTGCCTAAAGAGCAAAATTTACATTGTTATTGTTTACAATAAAACTTATGTACTTCCATATACTGGATAAACAAAATCCTTAAACTTTAATGTTACTTTCTCTAAATTAGTAAATAAATTATTTTCCAGCATCTGAAGAAAGCGTGGACACAGTGTCCTGAAGTTTGTCAATTCTATGAAGCTCTTCCACTTTTCACTGTAGATAAATATAAATATTCAAAGCTTTGTGCAATAATCATTAAAATATGTTTTGTGTGTTTGTAGAATTGTTGTAGAATTGTTTTTGTTGTTAAATTTTAAGACAGAATATCTGATTCTGATGGTCTGTTGCAGCAGTTGGCTCAAGGATTCATCATCATGGCAACGCAGACTTGCAGACTTGCAGACTTGCAGACTTGCAGACTTGTCTTGTTTCATGAACTGGTGCTATCTTGTCACAATTACTGCATTGCATTCATCTTTACTCATTCCCTTTTCCCTGCTTTTATTTTGCTTTTTTTCCCCTAGTTCAACTCAGTTAAAGTTGAAAGATTTCATATTTTGCATACACTGTACGTTCATTAAACCTTCATGTCCAAACAACATCACCTGTAAAAATTTAATTATTTAAATTTAACACCTGAACTCATGCTATAGTTCCAAACAACTAATAACATGTTAAACTCATGCTTGGTGTCTTAGGGTTAGGGTTGGTGTCTTTTTTTTTTTTAAATATGAATTTCATATCATATTTCTTAACATTTGAAAACCTTCTGCAGTTTGGCTTTGTATCAGGGACAGCAGCTCCGGAACAGGCCATCGAGAAGACAAAAGCCAATATTAAGTGGGAGGTGGAAAACCAGAAAGACATCATAGACTGAAATAGATGGCCGAGTCTGCTTAAACATAACAAGGGCTGTACAAATGATGTCAGTCTCTTGCGTGTCTGTGTATGTGTTATGATAGAGAATAACATAAAACATTATTGGTCAACCAGAAAGCATAACCAGGTGGACAGTGTATACTGTATTAAGAGGAAAAAAAAATAAAGTAGCTGAATGTTTATCAAGCTAATTTTTATTTGTTAAATTATGATTTTGTCTAAATACTGTGAGGGAAACATTCTCTTATGAACCCCAGAATAGTGATCATACTGCACTCTACTCTTCTACTTTACCATGGTATGAAAATAAAAAACCTAAAATATCAAATATTTTTATCAAGAACCTTATATTTACATGGCTTCACTTGCTGACGTTATGCTTTTGTACATATACTAAACACATCGATAACACTTTACAATATGGCGGCACTAATATGCATTAATTCATGCTTAACTAATGATAAGAACTAAACTATTTATTACTGATTACTGCATCAGCAACAAATGAACATTCTATATGATTCATAGATTAAGTAAACAATACTTTGTTATTAGTTGTAATGTATCATAATGTATTAATTCCCTACTAACATATAGTATTATCTAATAGTGTACATTTATGTGTTAATTACCACAATAGTTGGATATTACATATTAGAGCACGCTTATTGTAAAGTGTTACCAACACATCATTGTATTTACATTATGTGGGACGTTATCTTCCCCTGTTGTCGTCCCGTACCACTGTAGTTTTCTTTGAATCGAAAAGACAACCCACATTACAGTAGCCTTGCCTTTCATTAGGGAGTTGTCAGTTGTAGCCTACGCGCGAATAACAAGAACAACACACGTGATGCAAACTCTGAATGGAACGCGGAAAGGGGATCGTGCTCGCAGTCAGAGAATAAACTGAAGATTCATTTCTTTCGTATTTACCGGGAGCAAAACCCGGTAAACAACGTATAACTTGTTACCTGTTGAGAGACGCTTGTTTAAAAACGCGAAGATAATTTTCTAAGAGATGAGAAGACTAAAAAGAATGCAGGGCAAATGGATAGAAAAATTGCGTTACTGGTACTTTTACCTCTAACATTTGCTTCAAATGGTAAGTTTCAAAAAGTTTGGATTGCTAAAGTGTATTGCGGCTCAGTGAATTCAATTAAAGATGATTAAAGTCGCATGTCATCTCCTTACTGATCTTCATAGTAGCCTATCTTAGCCGCTAGTAAAAGTGAAAGTCAACGTCAAAGTCGACAGCCATGTTGTAAAAAGATTAATAGAAAACAGCTACTTTAAAAGAAAGAAAGAAATAACCGTTTTGTTTTTCAGGTTCTCATTCTTTGTGGTTGCTTTCAACTTACATTCACGGACAAACTCAGTTTCCTGATTTTAGTTACACGGCATTTTTGGATGACATCATAGTGGGATACTATAATAATACAAGTAAGATGTATATTCCAAGAGGAAATACGACGGATGAGGATGATGTGATTAAATCAGATTACATAAACGGTATAAGTCACTACATGTATAACTCTTTTGTGAGACGATCTGCACTGTTAAGGCAAGAGAGCCAAACTGACAGTAAGTCTGCAGGCCAATGACTTCACGCTAATTTTGTCCCCCTGTATTAATCAGATTATACATTCAATTACTTAAATATACACATCTATGATGAACTTTTTTTATTATTAAATAAAATCCTTCATTTTCCTTACAGGTCTTGATGTTTATCAGACGCTGGTTGTCTGTGAGCTGCTGGACCTTGACAAGCCTGGAATGATGCTTATTAAAGATGCTGCCGGAGGCTACACCACAGATGAGCTGTGCTACTTTAACAACAGCTTTACTTATACTGTGTCTGTAAATATAACACAAAAAGAGCTCAAACCCCATCTGGAAAAATTTATGCTGGAATATGAAAAATTATATTACCCAGTTTGTATAGATACTCTTAAGAATTACCTCAAAAAGAGAGAAAATGAAGTAAATAGAAAGTGTGAGTACTCAAGACTGCTTCTTACAACAAACATTTTAGCTGTAAAGCTGTTTAGCTGTTGCTGTTTGTGTGTGTGTTTTACTATATCTGACATTATGCCTGATTTATTTGTTTTTCTGCAGTGAAACCACTAGTCAGATTCATTCAGAAAGCGAACACAGATTCTGGAGGGTTTCCTGTGAGTTGTTTGGCGACAGGATTTTACCCTCGTCACATCAACATGACCCTATTCAGAGATGGGCAGCCTGTAGCTGATCATGAGATCACTGGAGGAGACCTGCTGCCCAATGGTGACGGGACATACCAGATGAGGAAGAGTCTGGAGATCAGTGCTGCAGACAAACACAAATACACCTGCTCTGTCACACACATCAGTCTGGACAACAAACTGGAACTCTCTTTGGGTAATGAGCTCTTACAAATACAGAAATGATCTGATAAAGTCTTAACGATATTAATCTAAATTCTTACTTTTTTAGAAGATGAACTTCCCAGCTATCACACAGGTGTTCTGCTATCTGCTCTTGCTGTCATTTTTGTATGTGTGATTTTGGCAATAGCAGTAGCCATCTACATGAGAAGGCAAGCAGAAAGACCGAGAGGTAGGCCTAATTTAATGTTCTGGTATGCTTTCCTTCAAAGTTACTTTGAGATTTTCGTTTAGTTTTTACAAGATCATTTTGTGTATAGTGGCTTATGCTTTGCTCATATTAGTCACATATGTTAAATGTCTGCACTTAGTTTGCTGGAGCATGATTAAATGAAAATACACCAACTTTGGTACATATTAACTAACTGTACTATTCTCTGAATGAAATAACAGCTGTTCAGCTTAGTGTCTTATATGTTAAATAACAGTTATGTCCATGTACAGATGCTGATGAGGTTTTGTAATCCTCTGAAGACTTCCATCCTATTTGCAAGGATATCAAACCATCACATCTTCTGTTTTATCCAATGGAGATGTCACATATGATGGAATAATAATTCCATCATATTCCATAAGGTCTACTTACATTCATGTAGTATAAGATGGGAGAATAACGGTGAATTAACAGCATGCTGTTTATCTCTTAAAGTGTAAAGGTGTAATATGTTCACAAGGGATTTAAATGATTTTGTTAATATTTTTATATATTTATTTATTTATTATTATTATTTTTTTTTACGGGGCAGTCATTGCCTAATGGTTAGAGAGTCAGACTTGTGACCCAAAGGTCATGGGTTTGAGTCTCAGTAATGGCAGGGATTGTCTGTGGGGGTAGCGCTCTCTCCATCCTCAATACCATGCCTGAGGTGAGTCCCTTGGGCAAGGAACCGAACAGTTGGCTGCCCACTGCTCCAGGTGTGTTTTCACGTCTATGTCTATGTCTATGTGTGTGTTTGTTCACTACTGCCAATGGGAAAATCTGAACCTACCTCAAGTAAGATAGGGTTAGATGTTAATGGAGGGATAGAATATGACAGTAGAATAGTTGCAAATAAATTGAATGACTTTTTTACATCTGTAGCTACTAAGTTAGTGGAACAGCTTCCACTGAGTAAGGGAAGCTATGGGATTGAATTTGTCAGAAGGTTTTATGAAAGAAAAGGTGTGTTGCCAAACTCTTTTTCTTTTCGTAAGGTTTCAGTAGAAGATATTACGGTAATACTAGAGCAAATAAAAGTGTCTAAGGCGACTGGCTTGGATGGTATCCCAGCAAAGTTTTCAAGGGATGCAGCTACTATCATTGCACCTCTTGCACATATTGTGAATCTTTCTTTTGAGAAAGGAGTAGTACCAGCAGATATGAAGATTGCTAAAGTAATTCCACTATATAAGAAGGGAAATAGATTTAATCCTGGCAACTAAAGACCAGTTTCTATTTTAAGTGTTGTTTCAGAAATAATAGAAAAAGTTGTGCATAAACAGATTTATGATTATGTCACTAAAAATAGATTGATTTATGATTTTCAGTCTGGTTTTAAAAGGTCTTATTCAACAGACACTTGTTTATTGTTTTTGACAGATTTTATTAGGGAAGAGTTAGATAGAGGGAATTTGTGTGGAATGGTCCTGCTAGATTTACAAAAAGCATTTGATACGGTGAACCATTCAATATTATTGGATAAAGTAGGGGCTATTATATTAAAGATATTAATTTATGTAAATTTAGGACAATATATGGACTATATATGGGCAAAGGTCATTTAAATATTCAGGTACAAAAGAATGGAATATGCTGCCTCTGGACATTACGGTATTAACAGATTGTGAGGGTTTCAGAATAAGGGTTAAGAGACTGTTTTTGGATAAGATGTCTTAAATTGTAGAATTGTATAAAATGTATGGTTTGTAATTTTATGGGTGTGTATGGATTATTGATTAGGATTTTTTTTTATTCTCTTTTTTAAAGCAAAGACCACAATGGAAATAAGTTAATGAAACCTTTTTGTGTTATCCTTGACAAGAAAGATGTAACAGTTTATTGTTACTTTTTTATGTGTCAAATAAATATGGTGAATATATGCTATTATTATTATGTTTGAAGTGACAGACTATGTTTGAAGTGACTATGAGACTATACTGATGTTAAGTAATCTTTGCTGAACTGAATGCATGTAGTGCCATCTAGTGGATTCTGTCAATGTAAAGAATGTTTGGATAATTTAGGAAATAAGCATTAAAATATAAATGTGCATGTATTTGTGTTGTATTGCTTTTTTTTTTTTTTTTTTGAAAGTGAATTCAGTGACCCCATAAATGCCAAGGACCCCAAGCACCAGCTAAGAAGCGCAGCTGTGATTGGTCCGTTTGGTAGTCTTTAGGATGATAAAAATATATATTCCCCAATCAGGCGGTATATGGCTTTGCATCTGTTTGTTTATATTATGTAGGCTAACAACAATATTAGTTATAACAAGAAAACTTGCAGAATGATATACGTTCTTACGCACCATTATTAATATACTATGAACACAAATAATGTTTGACAAACCATACTCAAGCCTAGTTAGTCAATAAGCCCTGATATATGGGGACAGTTGGAAAGACTTTGATGTGACTGACTTGCAGGCCTACATGGGTTGCTCATTTTGGCAGTAGTGTACAAGTCAAAAGGAGTAGCAACAGCAAGTTATTGGAATACTGACACTGGAAGGTCAATATTTCCAACCACCATGTCTCTAAAGACATTCCATGTTTTCTCCTTAGTCATACACAGTATTTTGATATCATACAATGACACCTGGATATTTTAGGCAATTTAGAAATCCTGTGCTGAACATGTCCCCGGTCTGTTTTACAAAAGGTTCTTTGTGGTGAAAGAAGGTTCTTCAGATTTTAAAAAGGTAAGAAAGAGATGGTTCTTTAAAGAACCTTTGACTGAATGGTTCTTTGTGGAACCAAAAATGGTTCTTCTGTGGCATCGCTGTGAAGAACCTTTTGAAGCACCTTTATTTTTAAGAGTGTAGATACTAACTGTTTTTTACACTACAATTGTTATTCAATTATTTGATGAAAATGATAAAATGTAATGTTTATATATAGGAGCATGTTAATCTTTGGCTGTTTAGGTAGACTAAACTAAAGCCTATTTCTAATAAACAATGTATGTAGTAACATCTGGTGAAATTTTATTATGCAGCTTGCATAAAACCTCTGAAAAAAATTCTCAGGAGGAGAGAATATCAAATTAACACATATTCCAATCAGGCAGAATGAGCTTATAATAGAATTAAAAAGAAAAAAGAACATACAAAATTGAAAACCCAGATTAAAATTAACCATGAAAGAAAACTCAGATTCTGGAGAGTCTTGTATGAGTTGTTTTCTTTTTATAATATACGTTGTCACTCCTTTATACTGACACCTAGTGGTGTGGATGCTGCATCATAACAAGAAAAAAAGTTAACAAAATCCTTCCAAATCTGGACAATGAGCACAAATTCAATAAACTAAACAGAAAAATACAGACATTTATCATAAGATGTGGGAAAGTCTGCCTTGCATAACAAAAATAATAAATATAATCCCTGATCGCACACATACATCACGGAGATGTCTTTTTGACGTCTGCATTTACATCTGGAAGACATATTTTTTAGTGTATTTGCTCATCTGCAATATGTCTATAGGATGTTTCCTATCAGATGTCAAATAGACGTCTATTAGATGTCTTTAAGATGTTTATAAGTTAGAGTGTATGTAAAACTGACATCTGAAAGACATCTGTCAGATGTTTGTACACAGCAGATGCTTTCCAGATCAAGTGATCTTTAACAGACATCTTGCAGATGTACGTGTGCTATCTGGGATAATACAGCCCGATCTTACAGCATTTCGTACATATTTTACGAGGTACAAATTTGTACGACCTCACTCATACAAATTCATATGATTTTAGCTAAAACGTACGTATGTTACAAGTTGCACAATACGTATGAATTTGTACGAATGCCCTACATCTAACCCCGGCCCTAAACCCACCCATCACTGAAATCGTATGAATTCGTACTAGTAAGGTCATACGAATTTGTATGAATTAGCCACTCTGTAAAATATGTACGAATTGGTCATGAGATAGCGTTAGATAATAATGACCTCACTATGTTATGTATAATGTTAAGTAGAATACTTTCAATATATATTCCAAGTGCAACATTGTAAAATCCCTATACGAACATGTAGCAGGGTAGTCTGAAAGTCTGAAAGTGCTTTTCCGTGTTGTAGGTATGGGTCATTCCATGTCAACTCAACCAGAAGTCCCTGGCTCAAATTTTTGATTTTGTTAATATTTTTTTTCTGTAGAAAGAGAAACATATATACTGATGAAAGCCAAAATATTAAATGTCACAGATGTACAAATAACATTATCATGAGATTCTGTCAGTCTCAAATATGCCATATTTTAACCAACCGAACATAATTTCTGTCATTTTTTCCCACATAAAAGATGTAAGAAACAACATTAATATAAAGCTAAATTCAGAAATTGACTTTTCTCTTCTTGGGGCTAAAATACATCTAGAGTTCCATATGTAGCTATTATTTAATATGGATTTTAATATTAGTGTAAATTAATAACAACTTTGCTTTGTTTTCAGGTGTTTTTATGATCTGTTTGGACTCTCATTTTGACAGCACCCATTCACTGCAGAGGACGCATTGGTGAGCAACTCATCTTGGATGACGTGAGAGTGAGCACTTTTTCATCAAATCATGTTCGTTTTTGGGTGAAAAGCGTTTAAATATTAGTAGTGGTGTGGTCAGTGGTTAAAAGAAAAAAAAAACATTTCAGCTACACTGAATGCATAGAAAGGAAGTGTAAAACTAAACCTGACGTATTCATGACATGGTGTTAAGATATGCACAGACTTGATTTTCCAGTTCTTTAAACACAGTTTCTTAAACACAGAGATATATACACTGCATACTCAACAATATGGACGAAAATCTGCTCTTTTTTGTGCTTTTACTACCAACAGCTGCTTCAAAGGGTAAGTCCTTTGACGAGTGCAGTATGAAAATGCATTATTGCCTATAATTTTGTTAGAAGTAATTGTGCTGAGTAGTTATTTAGCAGTCAAATAACCACACAGTACTTTCACATTTTCAGACTTTTACCCATGCCTTTTATTCACATAGGGATGTCATATGAGAGTTTACAAACAGTCTTTTTCGTGTTGTACTTGAAATGTGCATGGATATGAGTACCCAAATGCAAGTCACCAAACCAAATATTTTGTAAAAATATCTTTAAGTTTTTAAATCACAATACAAGTAAAATACAAAAAAAGTTGCCATCAGTAATTCTTTTTTGTTATATATTTAATTTTGCTGATGAAGATCTGGCCAACATAGGCCGTTTTAGATTATTGCTACAATCAATACATAAAACTAAGTTTATGAAATGAAACCTTGATGATTTTACATAAAGTTAACTTAGACCTGAGAAGGTCCAATTGTAATTTCAGGCAGACATTCACACTACTACTCAATATATTTTATTGAATCTTTTCTTACTGTGCACTTCACATGTATTGTTGACGTTTATCAATTGTTTTGGTTGTTGTTTCTCACAGGTTCTCACTCTTTACAGCTGCTTGCAACTTACATTAAAGGGCAATCACCCTTTCCTGAATTTGGTATCACATATATGTTGGATGACATTACAGTTGGATATTACGATTCAGAGAAAAAGCTCCTATTTGTGAGAGGAAATACAACAGAAGATGATGACGCATTTGGTGAAAATTATCACAGGGATATAAGTAATGATATGTACAAGTCTATAAACTATAGAATTAAGTTACAACGTGATAATAATCATACAAACAGTAAGTACAGCATTACAGTGAATTTTGTGAGAGATATGTTACAACAATTACAGTGTCTACTTAGAACAAAACAAGTGTTTATTTGTTCAAAAAAGGACTGGTTAACCTTACAAGAAATGGGTGGGGAAATTCAGATTTAATACGTACATTGCTGCTTGAACGTTTGTGAACCCTTTAGAATTTTCTATATTTCTGCACAAATATGACCAAAAAGTTAATCAGATTTTTACAGTTTTTCAAGTTTTGAAAATTGACAAAAGAGAACCCAATTAAACAAATTAGATGAAAATATATACTTACTATATATTTATTATGAAAAATTATCCAGTGTTAAATATTTGTGAGTTGCAAAAGTTTGTGAATCTCTAGGATTAGCAGTTAATTTGAAGGTGAAATTAGAGTATCTGTTCAGAAGTGTTTTAGGTGTCAGTTTATGCCCTGTTTTATTTAAAGAACTGGGATCTATTTGTCACACCCCTGGACTATTTTGTATTGGCTTTCCCCTCATGTGCCCATATATGGTGTTCCTGTTCCTGTTCCTCTCCTTGTTATTGTCATTATTAGTTAATCACCATCACCTGTCTGTGTATCATTAACCACCCTTTATAAGATGTTTGAGTTCTATGCTTTGTGTCCAGTCTCGTCTATAAATACATGTGAGCCAAAGCCCAGTGCGACTGAAGAGCCATCGTTGAGAGGAGCGGCAGAGCTGAGGATCGCCCCAGAGCATGAGCATCACATCCGACCAGGTGTGAGAGCCGGCTTCATCGCTCGCGAGGGAGGAATTCACAGTGGACCATGAGGATGCTGAGGAAGGCCCCACCCACTGCACCTCCGCTGAGGGTGAGCAAATACTGGAACTGGGACAAATCGACCTGATAAACTTGAGGGTATATATGCAGACATGGCCCAATTAATCCCACCATCGTCCGAACTATCAATTTACCCTGAACCCTCCGTCTGCCCTGACTTCTCTGCCTGCCTGGATTTCACACCCACCCTCCCTCTCTTGCCTCATCCACTCATCCCTGCCTCAGTCACGCTACCTCTGTCTCCTGACAGCCCCTCTGCTCACTCTCAGCCCACCATCTGTGTGGCGGGCTCGCCGTGGGTCTGCCAGTTTCCATCAGCGTTGTGGCTGGAGAATCCCTCGTCTTCGCCTCCAGCCTCCAAGTCCTGGACTCTGCCTTGGCCCTCCGACCCTCCAACCCTCTGGCTCCCTCATCCCTCCGGCACCACCTTGGTCGGTCGTCGACCCGCCATCGCCTCAGGATTCCACTCCTCCGGCTGTGCCTCGTCACTCCGTCCCACCGGCTCCGTTGGGCTCCTCCCTCCCTCCAGCTCCACCTCAGTCCTCTGTCGCTCCACCTCCACCGCGGACCTCCGGATCTCCGCCTCAGTTGCCTGAGCCTGGGACTCCACCTTGGCCCTCTGGATCCTCTGTGTTGCCTGTACTCGTTGGCTCTCCATCTCTGCCTTGGGCTCCACCTTCACTTGCTTTCCTCCATCTGATCCGCCCTGGACCCTTCTGTCCCCTCCTTGGCTCCTCCCTCCGTCGTCACCACCCTGAATTTTGTTTGTTGTCCTTCTCCCAGGAGTCCGTCCTCCGCCAGAGTCTCCTCCTTCACTGACTTCCTGTTGCCATCCCACGTCCACCTATTAAGTCCCCTCCGTCCGTCCCTTTTTTGTTTTTCTCTACGGCATGAGGTCATGCCATCCGGAAGGGGGGAGAACTGTCACACCCCTATTTTGTATTGGTTTTGCCCTCATGTGCCCATATATGGTGTTCCTGTTTCTATCCTTCTTATTGTCATTATTAGTTAATCACCATCACCTGTGTACGAAATTCTAGACCACAGACCAACAAAGATCACTCCAAAGCAAGATGTATAGTAGTTTCCGAGGTTGCAAAGAACCTCAGGATAACTTCTAAGCAACTGAAGGCCTTTCTCACATTGCTTAATGTTAAAGTCCATGAGTCAGTCATCAGGAGAACAATGAACAACCATGGTGTACATGGCACGGTTGCAAGGAGAAAGCCACAACTCTCCAAAAAACACTGCTGCCTGTCTGCAGTTTGATAAAGATCACACGGACAAGTCAGAAGGCTATTGAAGAAATGTTTTGTGGATGGATGAGACCAAAATATGATTTTTGGTTTAAATAAAAAGTGTTATGTTTGGAAAAAAAAAACACTGCATTCAAGCATAAGAAGAACCTTATCCCATCTGAAACATGGTGGTGGTAGTATCATAGTTTGGGCCTGGCCTGTTTTGTTGCATCTGGGCCATGACGACTTGCCATCATTGATGGAACAATAAATTCTGAATTATACCAGCAAAATTTAAAGGAAAATTTCAGGACATGAACTAAAATCTAAAGAGAAAGTGGGTCAAGCAGCAAGACAACAACCTCAAGCACACAAGTCATTCTACATAAAAATGGTTAACAAGAAAAAAAGATAATGTTTTGGAATGGCCGAGTCAAAGTCTGGACCTTAATCCAATTAAAATGTTGTGGATTGAATTCTCGTTGTCAACTTTAACAACTTGTGTGGAAATCTGATGATGTTTTGCATTATATTTATGCAGAAATATAGAAAATTCTAAAGGATTCACAAACTTTCAAGCAGCACTGTATAATGGTGTATTTAATTGTATTTAAGAATTATATTGTGAACTACACCAAAAAACTTTTAGGCCAAGATTTTATGAAATATGCTAAGTAGTGAGTTGTGCAGTGAACATTCATTTTCTTCCTCACTCACAGGTCTTGATGTTCACCAGATACTGATTCACTGTGAAATACTGGACAACATGGAGTCAGGGCAGATTACAGCTAAGGGCGCTACAGGGGGATCCACCATTGTTGAGCTGCATTTTCTTAACAGAAAGACAACTTTTAGTTCTTCTTTCCATACAAAGACTGTCCAGCCATTTCTAAGATTACTCCAATATCACTATGAAAATTTTTACTATTCACTTTGCATGGAAACCTTGAAAGGGTACCTTAAAAAGAGAGGAAATCAAGTCAACAGGAAAGGTAAGTCACATGCACAATTTTACCCAATTTTTCTTATAAAGTAACAAAATATAGAACCACAATTTAAGACAGTGGACCTGTTCTAATATGGTTGTGGACAGCAGGCATAAACAATGACAAAACAATGAGATTTTTACTGAGAAAAAGTAAGCTCACACATTACATATTATGCTGTTGTAAGCATATCTTTATTTTTTATATTATATGACAAATATTTCTCATAAAATAACCATGTTTTCTGTGCATGTATCTCTTTTTTTAACTTTCTTCCCCAGTGAAACCCAGAGTCAGATTCATTCAGAAAGCAAACTCAGATTCTGGAGGGTTTCGTGTGAGTTGTTTGGCAACAGGATTTTACCCTCGTCACATAAACCTGACCCTGTTCAGAGATGGGCAGCCTGTAGCTGATCATGAGATCACTGGAGGAGATCTGCTGCCCAATGGTGACGGGACGTACCAGATGAGGAAGAGTCTGGAGATCAGTGCTGCAGACAAACACAAATACACCTGCTCCGCCACACACCTCAGTCTGGACAACAAACTGGACGTCACTTTAGGTAACGAGTTCACATGAGACTAGTGCAAATACAATAATATATCTGATAAATTAATGTCTTTGTGACCTTTTGTTTTCAGAGTATCCAGGGGAAACATTTGAGTCAGTGACTTCTTCTGTGCTTGTGGTTTGTGTATTGGGGTTGGTGTTATTGACACTGGCTGCTATTATATGGATCATTATATGGAGGAAAAGACGGCAATCAGGTACAGTAATACAAGACATGAAACAGTACAATGAGAAGATGAAGGTCATATTTAATGTCCATTTTTTTAAATTGTTGTGTTCTATTGTAGTTTCTACAAGTGATTACTCCTCTGCTTCTAGTGAGTATTTTCAATTTAGTTTATGTGTCAGTACTTTCAAAATATTTTATTTTCATGTTGTAACACTGCTTTAATTTCGACATACTTCCCTTTCAGCAACATCAGATTCATAAGGTTTATGGGTAAAATAATGTGATTGGCTTAAAAAAAATAAAACATCCTGTGTGTGTGTGTGTGTGTGTGTGTGTGTATGTATGCTATAATAACATCCTCAGGGAAATTTCTGTATGTGGACATACATTTAACACCATGTGTAGATATGCAGTAATCTACCTTTGTAATTACTGAAATGTTAAACTACTCATATAATTTATTATGCAGTATGTAGAATTACTTTTGTTTTTAAATGTTATTAATATCAATTTATCTACACTCTAAAAAAATATCTGTAAAAGTAGGGCACAATATACTATATTAATTTGAAGACATTTTCCGTAGGCTATTTATTTTTACATGCTTTTTGAATTCTACTTTGCATTGAACTAGTTAATGGAAATGTCCACAAAATTAATGTATAATGTCCTGGCAGAAAATTAATATAGTCTACTTTTTTTTTTTAACAAATATATTTTCTCATTTGATTTTACTTTATATTTTGTGCCTCATCTTTTGTGCTGACTATTGTCGATATGTGAAGATCTTTCATCCAGATTATTTTTAATTTTCTAGCAGTAATTTTAAAAGGTTTAATCTTGCAGGTAAAATAGTACATTGAAGATTATAATGCACAAAACAGTTACACAATACTGTTTAGCAAACACACAATAAATGATTACTAAACATGTAGATTGTCTTTTTCAATAAGAGAAGTTGTCAGAATTTGCAACAGGTGTTGTCAAACTGATGAAGATGTCTTCTTAATTTGCTGGTGGTTTTTTTTTTCTATTTTTAAGTGTTTTCTTCATTTGCCGTAATTGTGTGATCAGTTGCTGAGATTAATGTGATGAAACAGATCATACAAAATGTAAAAAATAATAAATAAATATACATAATAAATAAAGTTTTTCCTTTTCATTTAAGAAAAAAAAATCTTGTCTACAATCTTGAAATCACAGAAACTCACATAGCATTACATGAAGTACTGTACAGAGCATGCCAAAATGACAGGTGGCGATATTGGATGTTGGTTAGCGATGTCCCGAGCCAATCGGGGCCAATCAAGCATTTTCTTAAATGGGTCATCGGATGCCCATTTTCCACAAGTTGATATGATTCTTTAGGGTCTTAATGAAAAGTCTATAATATACTTTGGTTAAAAATTCTCA
>JAHKKF010529261.1:0-23800 GCA_019740295.1 Labeo calbasu | reverse complement strand
TACTCACCCCCTTGTCATCCAAGATGTTCATGTCTTTCTGTCTTCAGTCGTAAAGAAATTATGTTTTTTGAGGAAAACATTTCAAGATTTTTCTCCATATAATGGACTTTATTGGTACCCCGAATTTGCCAAAATGCAGTTTAAATGCAGCCGAGGAATAAAGCTCTTATTTAGCGAAACGATCGGTTATTGTTTTTGAAAAATAAAAATTTGTATACTTTTTAAGCACAAAAGCTTGTGTAGCACACGCTCTGGGATGGGCGTTCTTGAACGATTCGTTCATTTTGAACGAATCTTTAATGTGACTCGGGAAGAACGAGTCGTCTCGGGGAGTGATTCGTTCAGTCGCACATGCGCAACATCCTATTAGGTTCTGTACTGGAACTAGTTCACCTGTTTCGAGTCTTCGGGTTTTTCAAGTCATTCGTTCATCTTATGGAGCTGTCATGTTCATTTTGCTAAACAAGATTCGTTCATTTTGCTGAATGAGACTCAAAGGTCCGAGTAAAATGATCCAAACTTTCCATTACCACTACGAATCACGTCTTTAAATCACCACAAGTTCATCGTCTGTGTACTCCAGCTCAAAAAGGTAGAGTATGTTGAAAAACTCCATGTTATTTTCTGTTACAATTGTCTGTTTGTAAACAGCGTTTGACTTACTTGCACTTTCTTAGTCTCTGGCGTTCGCTTTGTAAACACTGGGTCTGTAGATCGCCTACGTTCACGTGACCTTCCGACATGATTCAATAGTACGTGAACGCGCATCCCAGAGCCTGTGCTACATGAGCTTTTGTGCTTAAAAAGTAAACAAATTTTTATTTTCCGAAAAAAATGACAGATCGATTCGTTAGATAAGATACTTCTTCCTTGGCGGGGATCATTTAGAGCCCTTTGAAGCTGCATTTAAACGACATTTTGGAAGTTTAAAATCGGGGAATCAATGAAGTCCATTATATGGAGAAAAATCCTGAAATGCTGTCTTCATGACTGAAGACAGAAAGACATGAACATCTTGGATGACAAGGGGATGAGTAAATTATATGTGAATTGTTGTTCTGGAAGTGGACTTCTCCTTTAAGACATACGGCTGCTGCGCAAATAACATATATAATAACCTGTAGCAGATCTACAGTATACAGGTGGAGCTGGGGAAGGTGAAGGGTTTTAAAGTAACTCTGAAAGTGCTCTAGTGAATGCTAACCAGCCATTTAAATGTAAAGCAGCAAGCTTATTGGCTATGTATGCAGCATGAACCAATCAGCTTGTGCCAAGTAGTTTAACACTGTGAAT
The DNA here is from genome assembly GCA_019740295.1 of Labeo calbasu. Taxonomy (NCBI): domain Eukaryota; kingdom Metazoa; phylum Chordata; class Actinopteri; order Cypriniformes; family Cyprinidae; genus Labeo; species Labeo calbasu. The sequence continues at coordinate 22,507 of JAHKKF010529261.1, read as the reverse complement.
ATTGCATTAATAAACCTGCACCATGTAGAGTTTCATGACAGAACTTGGCATTAAATTTTCCACTAAAGACTAAACACAATATATTATTCTACTAACATTATTTGTTATACCTTTTGATATAAATTATTGTTTAAAAGTTTGGGGTCAGTTGGATTTTCTTAAAAGAAATAAATACTATTATTTAGCAAGAATGCATTAAATTGAAATGTGACAGTAAAGACTTTCATAATGTTACCAAATAAAATTTGATTTCAAGTAAAAGCTGTTCTGTTGAATTTTCTATTCATCAAAGAATCCAAAATATTAACAAAAAAATTTTTTAAACATCAAATCAGCATATTAAAATGATTTCTGAAGGATCATGCGACCCAAAAAAATATATTTTTATTGTAAGTGTATTAAAATGTACTATGTTTCCTGTGTTTTAATCAAATAAACACAGCCTTTATGAGCATAAGAGACATCTTTCAAAAACATTTAAAAATTTTCAAACTTTCTTAATGGTAGTGTAAACTGCTGTTCAGAAGTTTTGGATCAGTAAGATGTTTAATGTTTTTTAATGAAGCCTCTTATGCTCAGCAAGGCTGTATTTATTTGATAAAAAAACAGTAATATGCAGTAAAACAGTAAAACAGTAATATTGTGAAATATTATTGCAATTTCTAATATTGGTTTCCTGTTTTCATATACTTTAAAATATAATTTATTTCTTTGACGCAGTGCTGAATTTTCATCAGTCATAGTTTGCAGCGTCACATGATCCTTTAGAAATCATTCTAATATGCTGATTTATTATCAGTTCTGAAATCAGCATTTATTCAAAATAGAAATCTTAGAAGTCTAAGAATCACTTTTTATTCAATTTAACACATTCTTACTGAATAAAAGTATTAATTCCTTTAAAAGAAAAAGAAAAAAATGTCCTGACCCCAAACTTTTGAATAGTAGTATAAATTGTAACACAAAATTTCTATTTTGAATAAGCACTGTTCTTTTAAATCTTTTTATTTATCAAAGAATCCTGAAAAAATATCACAGATCCCAAAAAATATTAAGCAGCACAACTGTTTTCAACACTGATAATAAATCTGCACATTAGAATGATTTCTGAAGGATCATGTGACACTGAAGACTGGAGTAATGATGCTAAAAATACAGCTTTGCTTCACAGGAATAAATTATATATTAAAGTACATTAAAATAGAAAACAGTTTTTTTTAAATTCCAAAAATATTTCACAAAATTAAAAACTTTTTCTGTATTTTTAATCAAATAGATACAGCCTTGATAAGCATAAGAAACATCTTTAAAAAACGTACTGATCCCAGACTGAATGGCAGTGTATGTATAGGCCTCACCTCGCCGACAGAATTGGAGAGAGCTTGGACGATCTTCTCATGTGCTGTGGCTACAACGCTTTGGCCGTTTATCTCAATAATGCGATGACCAACCCGCACGCCCCCTCTCTCTGCAATCCCTCCTCGCATTAAGCTACAGATCTGAGGAGCACAAAACAAACGTTGAACTTAACAGTAAGAGTTATATTTCAATACTTTCTTGTTCCTCCATACTCACAATGCCATTCTGCACACTAAACCCCAGCTGGTACTTGAGGTCTGGTCTCTTAATGAGAACTGTGGTTACAGGAGGGCAGCTCACGATGTTTAGCTTCACCTGCACCTGATTTTTCAGGCCCTAATAGAAGTATACAAAACATACATGTGATTATATTTTCCAATGCGATCACACTTGCACTGTTATTATTACACTGGATCATAACAATAGGAAATCAAGATTGTAAGCACTTTATTGATTGCCCTGTGGTGGTTCTGCAGCCCTAAACCACAGACCCTTAATAACCAGCTACTCAGAATAACACAGATGGATTGATGGCCAAGCCAAGATTCAGCCCACTGCGCACTGTGACAGCCCAACCCCTCTGCACACCTTGATGATTCCCTGACAGGTGGCGAGCGGCAGCCCCACCAGGCTGGTGTTGTTGATTGACATGATCTGGTCACCGATGCTGAGCTTCCCAGAACGGGCGGCAGGGCCTCCATTCATCATGTTGGCTAGGATGACGGTGGGTAGGATAGAGCCCCAGCCAGACTCCACAATAACTATGCCCAGAATCTCCCCCTTCTGCTTCTCCAGCTGCAACTGTGGGAGGTGAGAGATAGAGAGAGTGAGACAGAGGCATAGGCAAGGGATTGTAGTTGATTGCCAATAAAAGGCCATAAAAGAAGAAAGCAATTAAGAAAACAATTTCACTCCGTTGATAACATGAGACTGACAGTGTGGGAGTTCAAAACAGCACAACCTCAACCTCTAGGGTACAGTATGTGTTATAGAGAACGGCCTTGGGAATTCAGAATTACGTTATTGGGTGCATTGGACCCATGGTCATACCCAGACTTCATGCAAAGTATGGTTTTCCCTAAAATGTGATCAAAATGTGGCAGTGACAGATTTTTTTAATATTTGAAGGAGAAGTTCACTTCCAGAACAAAAAATTACTCACCCCCTTGTCATCCAAGATGTTCATGTCTGTCTTCTTTCAGTCGTAAAGAAATTATATTTCTTGCGGAAAACATTTCAGGAATGTTCTCCATATAATGGACTTCAATGGTGCCCCCAAGATTGAACTTCCAAAATGTAGTTTAAATGCAGCTTCAAAGGGCTTTAAATGATCCCAACCAAGGAAGAAGGGTTTTATCTAGTGAAGCGATGGGTTATTTTCTAAAAAAAATGTACAATTTATATGCTCTTTAACCTCAAATGCTCATCTAGCTCTGTGATGCACATGCGTAGTCTGTGTAATCCGGGTCAATACAGTTAGGGTATGTCGAAAAACTCCCATCTCATTTTCTCCCCCAACTTCAAAATCATCCTACATCACTGCAGAAGTACCGACCCAGTGGTTCCAAATTGAACGTGCAAAGAAAATGAGATGGGAGTTTTTCAACCTACCCTAACTGTATTGAACCAGATTACACAGAGTATGCATACAGAGCTAGACAAAAAAAAGCATTTGTGGTTAAAAAGTATATATATTGAAATTTTTTATTTATTTATTTTTTTTAGAAAATAACCGATTGTTTCGCTAGATAAATCCGTTCTTCCTTGGCTGGGATCGTTTAGAGCCCTTTGAATCTGCATTTTAAACTGCATTTTGGAAGTTTAAACTCGCAGGCACCACTGAAGTCCACTATATAGAGATAATTTCTTTACACCTGAAGAAAGAAAGACGTGAACATCTTTGATGACCAGGAGGTGAGTAAATTATCTGTAAATTTTTGTTCTGGAACTGAACTTCTACTCTAAGTCTCTTATGCTCACCAAAGCTGCAATTGTTAAATAAAAAATAATGTAAAACAGAAATTTTGTGAAATGTTATTATAAACATTATTATTATTATGTTTTTTGTTTGTTTGTTTGTTTTTCATATATTTAAACATGTAATCTATTTCGGTGATGGGAAATTTTCAGCATTCTCCAGTCTTCAGTGTCACATGATCCTTCAGAAATCCTTCTATGCTGATTTGGTGCTCTAAAAACATTTCTTTGAAAGAAATGAAGGTTTCTGAGAAAAACATTCCAGAATTTTTCTCCATATAGTGGACTTCATTGGGGATCAGCAGGTTGAAGGTCCAAACTGCAGTTTCAATGCAGCTTTACAGGGCTCTACATGATCCCAGAAATAAGGGTCTTATGTAGCAAAACGACTGGTCATTTTCTAAACAAAATAAAAATGTATATACTTGTATAGTGTCTTGCACTAACTTGAACTCAAACATTATGTAGTTACATTGGAAAGGTCAGTGTTTACAAAGCGGAATTTTCAGGAAATTTTCATTCTGGAAGTAAGCTAATCCTAATTTGAATATTTCAGAGAATAAAAATTCAATAAAAACGTACATTACTGTCATGCTGCTCATCATCTGGTTTAATGAATCTGCGTGCACATAATTTTGTGTGCTGCTCAGATGCTGTGCTTAGCTGGGAATCCATGAGCACTATTTGCATTGGAAAAGCATTTAGTGATTTATTGGACACTAGGATTTAAATCATTGTAATTGTGTCCCATCTGGAAGACTGGCTTCTTAATTTGACAATTGGGTGAGCTCTCAGATGGGCGGGACTTTGCAACAAACTGTCAATAACTGAAACTGTGTTTTATGTTAATGACAGCATTTGAACACAAAGTGCTCAGACAGAGATTTTACATCTTCTTTGGAGCATTTAATTTAACATTTTTCATATTGGAGCATTTAGTTTAGAAGTTTGAGAAACAGCTTTTAGGATTAACATCATAGACACCAAAAATGATCCGAGTACACATTTTTCTATTAAGAGACATCTGTGCTTTCACACTTCTGAAAAGCACCAGTCTCCTCTGGCTAAAAACACGCAACACTATGTTAAATCCTTTATATAAGCCATTATATAAGCAAAACATTTAAAGGAGTAGTTCACTTCCAGAACAAAAATTTAAAGATGATGTATTCATCCCCTTGTCAACCAAGATGCTCGTGTCTTTCTTTCTTCAGTCATGAAGAAATATTTCAGGATTTCTCTTCATATAATGGACTTCTATGGTGCCTCCAAGTTTGAACTTCCAAAATGCAGTTTAAATGCAGCTTCAAAGGGCTCTAAATGATCTCAGCTGAAAAAAGGGTCTCATCTAGCAAAACGATTGGTTATTTTCCCAAAAAAGTTTACAATTTATATACTGTTTAACCTCAAACACTAGTCTTGTCGAGCTCTGCGTTAACTCAGTATATTCCGGTTCATGACAGTTAGAGTATGTCAAAAAACTCCCATCTCATTTTCTCCTCCGACTTCAAAATTGTCCTACATTGCTGCAGAAGTACCGACCCAGTGTTTTCAAAGTCAACATGCGAAGAAGGTCAAACACCCTTTACAAAAAAAGGTAAAACAGCGATGTAGGACGATTTTGAATTTGGGGGAGAAAATGAGATAGGAGTTTTTAACATACCCTAACTGTATTGAACACACATATACACACAGAGCTAGACAAGATGAGCATTTGAGCTTAAAAAGTATATAAATTGATATTTTTTTTCAGAAAATAACTGATCGTTTAGCTAGATAAGACCCTTCTTCCTCAGCTGGGAGCCCTTTGAAACTGCATTTAAACTGCATTTTGCAAGTTCAAACTCGGGGGCACCATAGAAGTCCATTATATGGAGAGAAATCCTGAAATGTTTTCCTTAAAAAATAGTTTCTTCACAAATGAAGAAAGAAAGACATGAACATCTTGGATGACAAGTGAGTACATTATCTGTAAATTTTGGTTCTGGAAGTAGACTATTCCTTTAAAGAGATTTAATAAAGAGATTTAATTAGATTCTCTTAAAAATGAAAATTCTGTCATCATTTACTCACCTTCACACTGTTCCCAACTTGTACTGTTTAGAGTTTTGTTCTTCTGTTTAACATAAATAAAGATATTTTAAAGAATGTAGGAAATCAAACATGTATTGATTCCCATTTTTTTTTTACAATATTGGGGGAGAAAAACTGGTTATCAATATTCTTGAAAATATCTTCTTTTGTGTTTAGCAGAAGAAAGAAATACATACAGGTTTGGAAAGTAAATCACTTATGCCAATGTTTGGCCACCTAAACTTAGCAGCTGCTTTAGAAGCTAGCTCAAATGTTACCAGTGGTTTTTTTTTTGTTTTGTTTCAACAAACGAAATGCGCTGCTGTCTGTCATCACTGTCCACAGCTTTCTAGTAATCCCACTTGTATTGAGCAGAACAGCATCGATGTGCCGGGTCAGCTGTGTTCTAACACAGAGAGAACACATAATACAGAAGAAAGCGTCGGCCAGCTGACCTCTTTGCAGTTGTCAGAGTTTGAGAAGTGGATGAGGTCATCGTTGTACATCTCCTGTGTGTTGATGATGTCGCTGTACTCTTTCTGGCTCAGGTCCTCTGGGTTGATTCCATTGGCTCTGAGGAATTCCTGGTAGGCCACGCTGAATGCCTGACCAATGGACTGTGCTATTAGCTGGGCCTGCATATGTTGGAGAGGAAAACCAGGTGAAACCAACTGCAAAAATCAATCCATGTATACATTTTGCCATTAATTATAAAATGGTTGCATGCTAGAGGTAAACAGAAATAAATCATTATACATATGTCATCCTGGAACACAAAACCAGTCTTAAGTAGCACGGGTATATTTGTAGCAATAGCCAAAAATACACTGTATGGGTCAAAATTATCAATTTTTCTTTTATGCCAAAAATCATTAGGATATTAAGTAAAGATCATGTTCCATGAAGATATTTTATACATTTCCTACCGTAAATATATCAAAACGTAATTTTTGATTAGTAATATGCATTGCTAAGTACTTCATTTGGACAATTTTAAAGGCGATTTTCTCAGTATTTTGATTTTTTTGCACCCTCATATTCCAGATATTCAAATAGTTGTGTCTCTGCCAAATACTGTCCTATCCCAACAAACCATACATCAATGGAAAGCTTATTTATTCAGATAATGGATAAATCTTAATTTTAAAAATGGACCCTTATGGTTTTGTGGTCCGGAGTCATATATATTTTATTATGAGCCTTTTAATGACAAAAGCAAGTCAAGTCGCATTTATCTTTACGCAATAATAAACAGGAAATAATGGTGTGAATGTTTCAAAAATCATCAGTTATGAAACCAGCTCAATTTCATTCATAAAGCCCCTCTAAAGAAGACAATATTGCCATTATTAAGCTCAAGTCAGTTCATAGTTGATTCAGTTTAGTATAATAACAGTGTCACTGTTGCAAAGTTCATCCATAATGAAAAAAATTCAATAAAGGAGTTCTAAAGAACTCAATAGTGTCATTATTCAGCCCGGTTTAATTCGGTGTTGATTTAATTCTGTTCAATCGCAGTGTCATTGTTGCAAAGTTCGTCACTTACGAAACAAATTCAATATAACTATAAAGCAGCTCTACAGAATTCAATAGTGTCATTATTCAGCTCAAGTCAGTTTACTTTTGATTCAATTCAGTTCAATAAGTTCAGATGTTGCAAAGTTAATAAAACAGATCTAAAGAAGACAATAGTGTTATTATCCAGCTCATTTCAGTCTAAGTTTTGTTCTCAACCAATAGTGTCGGTGCAATAAAATCAATAACATTTTAAGCCCTAACTAAGCAAGGCGAGAGTGGCAAGGAACCAAAATTCCATCAGGTGACAGTAGTATGGAAAAAAAACCTTGGGAGAAACCAGGCTCAGTTGTACTCTGGCCTAGAAGCACATTAGTTGTTCTGGATATAAACTTATGTGCCTTTCAATACCTGAAAAACATTTATATACTACAAAATCAATGCAGCAGATGAACACTATGTCATTTTTTCACTTCACTGATTTGATGTTTTGTGAATCTGCTCACTCATAGTGTATTATTGCACATTGATTTCTCACTCTAGAACAGGTTTACATTTTTGGAACGGTTTCCATAAGCGCCAGCTATCGTCTTTGAAGCCACGCTGGTGCTACAGCACTGTGAAATGTGAATACACAAGCCTATTTCAAGCATTACAACCTCATTCAAATTTTCTGTGTAAGTAAAAAAAGTTGCTGGATAAAGGCTATTATATCAGGCTGTCGGCAGTAGAATGCTAAAGAGGTGCGGTGGAAAAGAAGTTCACTCCCTTTGCTAATGATCGTGGCTGTTTTTTGATTTAACAGTACCCCTCAGGCGACGTGCGCACAGGTAGGGGTCATACCATTAATAATCTAACATCCCAACATGTGTGCTGGCTTTGATTTGCACTGGAAGCACGGCTGCTTCTGGAATATTCAGAGAACTGAGCATCTAAATCAGTCACGATAAAAACACAAAGAAAAAAAAAAACCCACACCAGCAGTGATCAGACAGGCGGAGGACCTACTGATTTATATGGGACTCAAAGGAAGAACTAAGCAAAGTTATCAAAGTTTAGACTTGTTTTTAGGATGGTAACAACTTGTATGATATGATACATTTTGTGACACTGATAAGATGTGATATAAAAAATAGGTTTAGTAAAAATAAATAAGTGCAAGGCTCTATAAATGACTCATTTGTGGGCGCGCTCACAGACGCGCACGCACTCATTGGCTGAAACATCAAAGAGTGTAATTAGACAGCATGAGTGAGGAACAACTGCAATGCAGAGGAGGGTGTTGTAGAGGAGAGAAAAGTAGGTCCATTAGAACAGGATTATGTAAAGCTGCAGCCAGGGTTACTTTCGAGGCTATTCTATGAACCTCAGGTGAATCTGAATCTAAGCTTCAGCTGAATAATGGCTCCATTTCTATATATACACTACTGTTCAGAAGTTTGAGGTCAGTACTTTTTAAAGCGGTCATCGGATGCAAAGTTGGCAGTGTATGTACACATCTATCCTATAATGATAAAAATCCATGCAGTGGTTTTTAATTAATCTCCAAAAATAATATCCCCTTTTTCAAATCGAGCCATTCTCAGATGCCACACCGACAGAGGCCGCTCCCACGATAGTTGATTGACATGAGCATCTTACCTCAGAACCGCCTTAAATCAGCTGTAACAGTCCAACCATCATTGTTTCGATGCCGGAGCAGGGATGTAAGTTAGACAAGAATATCTCCGATTGAGCGTTTGAGGCGAATGAACATAGTGGTCGTCATTTACTCCCGACATCTGAGCCGCTGAAGATACAGTGGATTACGTTTGTTTGTGAATGGAATGCGCCTCACGATCTATATATATTCGTCTATGTTCGCACAAATCATTCGTAATCCAGCTTCACTTACAGCAGAAGTGAGTATAAGGGTTTTTTTATGAATTTTTGCGATCGCCCTTCCTAATAACGTGCTAGTAAGCAAGTTTAGCGACTAAACACGGCTAAAGTAAACAGGCTCGTCACTCCACAGAGAGAAGAGAGGGGCGGGGCGAGCAGAGCTTCTTAACATTTAAAGCAACTTCGACCAGATGATTTTTGCTATTATAGACTTTTCATTAAGACCCTAAAGAATCATATCAACTTGTGGAAAATGGGCATCCAATGACCCCTTTAAAGTAATGAATACTTTAATTCAGAAAGAAGGCAATAAATTAATCAAAACAATAAAGACATTAGTAATGATTATTATTAGTAATTATTTCTATTTTAAATAAATGCTGTTCATGTGAACTTTCTATTTATCAAAGAAATGTATTTCAGTATCCACAAAAATATTAAGCAGCACAAAGTTGATAATACATTGATAATAGTAAAGCACTAAATTGGTATATTAGAAAGATTATGTGACACTGAGACTAGAGTAATGAATGCTGAGAATTCAGCAGGAGTAGACAAGAATGTCTCCTAAGCAACTGAGGTGTTTCATTGTTGGATGTAATAATGAACATAGCAGTCATCATTTACTCCCGACATCTGAGCCGTTGAAGATGCAGTGGATTACTGGTTTCTCAAAGAGAATGCACCCCCCATCTACCTAAATGCCTCTGCTGTATGTTCGTGTGAATCATTCGTGATCCAGCTTCACCAACAGAAGAAGTGAGTATAAGGGTTTTTTATGAATCTTTGCAAATCGCCTTTCCTAATAATCTGCTAGTTAGCAAGTCCCACGGCTAAATGCGGCTAAAGTAAACAGTCTTAGAAAACGGTTCATCACCCCACAGAAGAGAGGGGTGGAGTGAGCAGAGCTCATTATCATTTAAAGGGACATGCACAGAAACGGTTCGCTGTGAACAGAGCACTACCACTGAGAAATTAACCGAAATATGGCATAGACTTTTCACGAAGACCCTAAAGAATCATATCAACTTGTAGAAAATGGGCATCCGATGACCCCTTTAAAAAAATCACTGAAACTTTTAAACGGTCTTGTATATATAAAAATCAAATGTTTAGACAGTTTTACATATTAGAATAATAACACTAAAGTTATTCAAAGAGTCTCCATGCATGCTGATCACATGTACTCTGTTTTTCCGTCCCCATCTGTTCCGACTTACCCATGTAATGTAGTTCTATAAAAGAAAGTCTTATTTATTAAAGGGTTAGTTCACCCAAAAATAAAAATTCTGTCATTAATTACTCACTCTCATGCCTTCGGAACACAAATTAAGATATTTTTGATGAAATCCGAAAGCTTTCTGACCCTGCATAGAAGGCAACGCAACTGACAAGTTAAGGGACCAGAAAGCTAGTAAGGACATTGTTAAAATAGTCCATGTAGTTTGAAGTCCGGGTTCTACGTCAGCAGCAACACACGATTGTGTCGTGATACTCTCATGAACGTCAGTGGAGACTGACATGGAAGAAAAAAATTGGAAAAAAAAAGAAGTTTGAGTACAAAAAGTATACTCGTAGCTTCATAAAATTACAGCTGAACCACTGATGCCATATGGACTACTTTACCGATGTCCTTACTACCTTTCTAGGCCTTGAATGTGGTAGTTGGGTTGCTGTCTATGGAGGGTTAGAAAGCTCTCAGATTTCATCAAAAATGTCTTATTTTGTGTTTTGAGGATGAATGGTCTTACGGGTTTGGAACAACATGAGGGTGAGTAATTAATGACAGAATTTTAATTTTTGGTTGAACTAACCCTTTAAGTGGGCAACTGGTATGTGTATATAGATTATAAAAAGAAAACAAAATTATTCACACTTACATCCTCGGACTCAAATACGTGGCATATCATTTTGTACTGCTTCTTGGCCTCAGGGGCTCCAGGGGTCGTCTCTATGCAGTCCTGTGAGGCGGTGCGTGGCATGCGCCGTCTTGCCATTAGAACCACGATGTTCCCGATGTCAGCAATGTATGAGATAGTACGCAAAGCGTTATCCATCATGGTCTCCTATGAAACAACCGAAAGTAAGCACAATTACTTCTTATCATTCTGTGGCAACACCTCCCAATACATTACACCAGACTAGAGTGAAGGCTGTGTTTTAATCCCACTGAGCAGCTTACTTATCATTTCACAGACTTTCTTATCCAAATGGGCTTACATTATATTTTCTTGGGGACAGCCTCCAGAAGCACCCTGAGGTTAAGAATGCACAGTGGGTTTCTGGAACACTCCTATTCATGAATCCCCCTTCAGGAAAATCTGTTTGACGCTACAAGCTTACAGCCTCACAGGGTTAACCCAGATATTTAAACAGTAAAATTGCAGCCATCCATGCTTAGTAAAGAGAAGATGACCTTGAAATTGTATTGGATGCTGTTTTTTATTGAGACACTGTAGTACATTTGATATTCCATGAACTGGACATCTGAGTGTGAATGACATGCAGTCTATCTCATATATATTTATATCCAAACACAAAGGATAATAAATCACAAGATAGCAGAAAGAATCAATGATCCAGAGCACAGGGGAAATTCATGCAGCATTTCACTTCAATGCACACAAAGGTCGTGTGTGGGATTTTCATTTTGCTGCAGCTTTTAAATTGTAGGATCATAATATGTGACATGTTTACTTCAAAGACTCCATGAAACAGATTTTGAAGTGCAATCTATCAGTTCTAGGATCATTTTTATAAATAACACTTCCTTTCAACTTAATGCATGTATTTTATATACCGAAAAAGCTTCCTCTGCTACTCAATAATAACACCTAGGTTACATTAAGAAAAAAACAGTGCTTGCTTGGTTTTGTGTTATTGAAATTCTGCTTCTGAGATGCTTTGTCATTGTCATGAAACAAAGAATCTGTTTTGTTTTCAGTTGGCTGTGAACCAGAATCCACACAGTCATTAGCAGTTTGGGGGAAAGTTACTTTTAAAAGTAATGCATTACAATTTTGCTTTACTCCCTGAAAAAATAACTAATTACGTTACTTAGTTACTTTTTAAATCTTGCTTTTTTGTTTTTAATATAAAACAATTGTAATGTAAAAGCCCTTTTACACCAAAAGTGAAATGAATTCACCTCAGGCTGAAAGAAAAGTACATTTAGGCAGGGGATCGCATTTTACTGTTTTTATTTATTTTGAGGAATACAGAATGCTGAATAATCTATCGTTATAAGTCAAATATGATCAAACTTTATCAGTCAATTTTAATCAGTAAAGTTTGAATGGATTCTGTGTGCTAAACAGATTGGGCTGAATTAAATCTAAAAGTTTCAGTCTTCCAGGGTACTTTGAATGTCTGAGGAATATCAATACAACCTTGAAGGCGCTGGAATGAATCTGTACCAGCCAATAGAGACTCGCTGTGAGATGTGACAGGCAGGGTGAGGACTGACACTGCATTGCAGCACATAACGAAATGTCCGTGCCAGCCTGCCCACTCACTGCTGTTCACTCAGAACTCATACACATAATCGCAGATACACTCACACAGCTATGTTACTCAGTACCAAGGTAGTAAATGTACCATTAAAACAGCATGTTGCTCTTCCTACCTTATGCTTACAGTAACACTAGTGTGGAAAAAGGAGGAGCTGTGTAAAATGTGCAGCTGGAGATTAAGCACAAAGCTTACAACCGTTATTAAGCTCTCCGTCACCAACAACTGTCTACAAGCCTGATCATACGTGCATCTCTTCTCTCTACAGACGCACATTATGTGTTCTATGTCAGTTATGTAACAAAAGGTTATGTAATATATAATAGCTGAGCGCTTGCTTTGCATAAAAATTTCATCAATTCAAATAAGATTTACCTCCTTTTTTTCCAAATGTGATTTATAATTTATAATGTATACGCTACCTCTTGAGAATTCATATTTTAGCCATTCCGCCTCAATGACTTTTTATTTATATACTGTTAGAGCAATATCACACAGGTAGCCATTCGATCGTAGGCACAAGGCTACAGCATTCAACAATTCAACAGCATAAGTGTGTAAACAATAAGAGACTACAACGGAGCGTCTTTACAAACCCTCTTTTGTGCAGAACTATTTCTTTCCACCATGGATTCAAATCTCATTTTGACAGTTTAACAGATGCGCTCAAACTTCCATTATTAATTCTAAAACATCACTTTAGAACTAGTAGAATAATGTAACTTTTTCTGAAGATGAAGTCATAATCACTAACAGACCCCATTTCTTTCTTTGTTTCATACTAAAAATGGCATATTAGTTGCACTGCTGTTCAAAGGTTTAGGATCAGTAAGATTTTAACGCAGTAAGACTCTTACGCTAATCAAGGCTGCCTTTATTTGATCAAAACTCCAGAAAAAACTGTTATAATGTGAAATATTATTACAGTTTAAAATAATGGTTTTCTATTTTAATATATTTTGAAAGATAATTTATTCCTGTGATGCAAAGCTGAATTTTCATCAGCCATTACTTCAGTCTTCAGTGTCCCATGATCCTTCAGAAATCATTCTAATATGCTGATTTATTACTTTTATTATCAATGTTGGAAACAATGTTGTGCAGCTTCTGGAACCTATGATTTTTTTTTTCCAGGATTCTTTGATGAATAAAAAGTTAAAAAGAATAGCATTTCAATAGCAATAGAAATCTAGGTAAGTCTTTTTATATGTTAATTTAACACATCCTTGGTGAATAAAAATATAAATTTCTTTCACCAGTGTTGCCAAATCTGCGTTCTCCCGCAGAATTGTGCTATTTTAACACTGTTGCCCCGGGTTGTTTTTCATGTCTGTGGGTTGAAGTGACCCCAATAATGTTATATTTAGCCCCTGGAATGCAAACGGGGAACCCTGCCAAAAAACGTGTATTTTACTCTCTGGAAGGCAATTTTTAATGGGGCACCCCCCTTGAAACACAACTGGGCTTTGGGCTAGTTTTGAGTAGCAATTGGATGGGTTTTGTTGTGAAAACCTGGCAACCCTGCTGACCACAAACTTTACAATGGTAGTTGTAATAATAAATGCTGTTCTTTTTAACTTTTTATTTATTAAAGAATCCTGAAAAAAGTATCACAGGTTCCAAAAAATATAAAGCAACTGTTTTTAACATTGATAATTAATCAGCATATTAGAATGATTTCTGAAAGATCATGTGACACTGAAGACTGGAGTAATGATGCTGAAAATTCAGGTTTGCATCAAAGGAATAAATTACATTTTAAAATACATTCACATAGAAAACAGTTATTTTACACTGAAATTATATTTGACAATATTACAGTTTTTTCTGTATTTTTGATCAAATAAATGTAGCCTTGATGAGCATAAGAAACTTATTATATATAAAAAATAAAAAAAATCTTACTGATCCCAAACGTCTGAACAGCAATGTATATAAAATATCATTTTTTGAACAATAATTTATAAATGAACAATAGCCATTATAAAAGTATAATAAGTTCCTACAATAAGAAATAAACACATGCAAACAATTCAGTCAAAAGTAGTAAAGCATCCCTCTAGTTAATAGGATGTAACTGCATAAAATAAAAAGATATGAAACTTAACTTTAACCTAAAATCATATGGATTTGCTCTGGAATAAGTAATAGATTAAAAATACCAAAGATTGCTCATTTAAAATAACCAAAATGAATTACACAAGATCCAGTGGAAAATTCCCGAAAGACTGGCCGAGATAAAGCTGTTCTTGGCGAGTACATGAGCGCTGGAGCTCACATCCCTGAAAACATCTAAACAAATTCTCAAATAGGTGCCCTCCTTTTTATATATGTAAATCACATATTTAAGGTCTAATCAACTAAACCTAAAAATTTCTTAAAACGACATTACATGATGCAATATTGTAAAATTATAGGGGAGTAATGCAAACAGTGAAACCGTTTGAGAGTGCTGATACTACAGGAATATCGCACCGCTGGAGAAGGCTCTCAGCCAATCAGAATCGAGAAGAGATTCGTGGTTTTTTTAATGGAACAGTTGAGATCATGTATATTATAACAAAATATTTTGACAGACAATATTTTTATTGTCTCAAAAACTACAATATCCAATTTTAGCATTACACTATATAGTGTAAAAAGTCCCCATCAATGAAATCAAGATACTATGCAAATGATTCCCAAACTTTGTAAAAAATAAAATTGTAATGTAATGTAATAGTAAAAGTAAAAGTAAAAGTAAAAGTAAAAAAAGAAAAAGAAGATATTAATTAAGAAAACAAGCAGCAGAGTTATTAAACCAGTATATGCTACATTTTGCTTTGGGCCTTATTTGTTTGTATTTTATCTGCTTATTTGATCAGCTTTTTAAGCAAAGCATTCAAGTACTGGACCATTAGCTGTCAGTGAATGACTAACACTAATGTGCTTCCATTTACTCTTCCTTTTTTATTTTTGGTTGATCTTTTCAAATTTTAGTCTGAAACCTGAATCACTATAGCTAGCTGCATGAACTCACCTGGGTGTCTGCATTGAGCACTTTGATCCTTTGAGTTGAGATGAAAAGATCCACCTCCGTCAAAGTCTGAGCGTCTCCCTCAGGACTCTGCTGACAAAAAACAAGAACGAAAATATAAAAAATAAACCCCCTATACCTCCAAGAGGTCACAATAACTCACAATGGCTCATGAGAAGACCTAAAGAAAAGGCACAACCTCTCAAACCCCTAATGAAAGCATTTTAAATGCTTATTCATAAATCATGCAATAGCATAAGCTTGTCCACATGGGAGGGCTATGTCTAACCTCTGTAAATTGCAGCATTAATAGCCCAAATGGGAAACAATATGGTATGCTCAGGTGCAAAGAACATATGGATTGGAAATGTAAAACTGCATTGGCTATCAATAACCTGACGAATTATTAATTACTGCTGGGAAATGGTGACTAAGTGCGTCTCACAATCGAAACGGTTCAAAACATGTTTAAAAAAAAATGGCTGAAAGCCCATAACTGAGAAACACAGTGAGGTAATCAGGCCAAGAGACAAATAATCACTGGGTTTACAGCCCCCTGTGATAAGTAGAAGCCATGCAGAGGTTTGAAGTAATGAGATGATTGACACTTGAGAACGAGTGAAAGAGGAAAAAAAGAGCGAGACCCATTCGGTGCAGTGAGGTGGAGCGCAGGGTGATGCAATGACAGACGGGTAAGTAAAATGACACAATGGCAACACTTAACCAGCTGTCAGGCTGTCTCAGAATGCCAATTATTTACCTGTCACTGCATTTCTTGCTTTTGTTTTGTGTTACTGCAATATGAAATAACAGTACACAGGGATGACTATAGCTTCATTTTATACAGGGTTAAAAGTGCAGGCTGTGCAAAACAGCTTTGAAATTTCGACTCTGTATCTTCAAAGGTTTATATGCGTCACTTGCAGACCAGAAGTGGCTGATTTGCCAATAGTTAGTCAGACTTTAAGAGGCCCTCACAGATCCCAGACAGCCAGATCTAAAGCTTTACTTCACATGGTATGAACTACAACTTATGAAAGTTACACAGATGAGGAACACAGACATGGAGTAGGTGGTTAAAAAAAAGGCATGTTCTTTTTCTGTCTCTCTTTTTTTTTACACACCGCCTTTTTCTTGATTTTGGCTGCCTTCTGTACCCTCTGGGAGACGTTCAGGACAGTACAGGGGTCGTCACACACGGGAGCAGCAAAAAGGCATGAAGGTAAAAAAAATACATTAAAAACAGGCAAAACATATAAACAACCAAACACAAAGTCTGCATGCCATGTATGGCATGTGTGTTCTTTGTACACAAGCACAAACAAACCCAGAATGCAGCAACAGTTCCCTCTGCACACACATACACATACAGATAGCAAATCAAAGGACATGCAGATAACTGTTACTGTACATTGAAAGCAAAAAAAATAAAAGTATCACTTATTTTATGCATTGACATTTCTCAAAATAATAAGAAAAATGTCTATTTGTACCCAAACAGATATGTTAGTCCTTTTAGAACATAAGCAGTCATTACTTTCAATAAATGTCAGATTGTTATGGTTGCGTGATTCATCACTGACACGAGATTCATTGTCAGAATCTCACAACAAATGCAGTCTAACACCTCAGTTTATCAAACTGCCATATTATGACTTTAGGGAGAACAACAGCTGTCATAGTGGACTGACTGGATACTGTACAATGTTTTCTGCTGTACAACATTGTAAATCTCGTCAGCCGAATCATACAGGAAAATGTTAGTAATAAAATGTAACTACAACGCATCTAATGCACTAAAATTGTTTTGTTTTTTTTTAGATCATTTTAGTTTTAGTTAACAATAACAACACTGATGCCAGAATAAAATGGACGAAATATTATGTTAAAAATGAATATTAAAAACTAAATAAATATTGACTTTTTTTATTGAAAGACAAAAACTGTGAATACAGATACAAGTCAAAAGTTTACATACACCTTGCAGAATCTGCAAAATGCTAATTATTTGACCAACATAAAAGGGATCATACAAAATGCATGTTATTTTTTATTTAGTACTGACTTGAATAAGATATTTCACATAAAAGATGTTGACATACAGTCCACAAGAGAAAATAATAGTTGATTTTATAAAAATGACCCTGTTCAAAGTTTATATACACTTGATTCTTAATACTGTGTTGTTACCTGAATGATCCACAACTGTTTTTTTTTTTGTTTGTTTTGTTTAGTGATAGTTGTTCATGAGTCCCTTGTTTGTCCTGAACAGTTAAACTGTCTGCTGTTCTTTAGAAAAATCCTTCAGGTCCCACAGTTTTTTTGTTTTTTTGAGTATTTTTGTGTATTTGAACCCTTTCCAACAATGACTGTGTGATTTTGAGATCCATCTTTTCACACCGAGGACAAATGAGGGACTCATTTGCAACTATTACAGAAGGTTCAAACGCTCACTGATGACTGAAAACTTTTTAAACTTGAAGATCAGGGTAAATTTTACTTATTCTGTCTTCTGGGAACAGTCATTGTTGGAAAGGGTTCAAATACATAAAAAAGCTGAAAACCAAAGAATTTTTGAGACCTGAAGGATTTTTCTGAAAAACAATAGGCAGTTTAAGGACAAACAAAGAAACACTTTAAAAAAAGGAGAAGAAAAAAAAACAGCTGTGAATCATTCAGGTAACAACACAGTATTATGAATCAAGTGTATGTAAACTTTTGAACGGGGTCATTTTTATAAATTCAACTGTTATGCTCTTTTGTGGACTATATGTAAATGTCTTTTATGTGAAATATCTTATTCAGGTCGGTACTACATAAAAAAACAACATGCATATTGTATGATCCCTCTTATTTTGAAGATTTTGCAAGGTGTATGTAAACTTTTTTACCTCAACCTTATATCTTTAAAACAGTGAATTTAAAATGAACACTGTCTGTAAAACAACCTCCAATTCTTAATTATTTATAACCTACTTGTTTTATAAGTGACTGTATAAACTGCATACAATATAAACAGGCATAAAGAAAAAGGAGAAGGTTAGAAAGAAGTCAAAATTGGTCTGCAATACCTCTGTGATCTACAGACACTCATAAGAGCCCAGTCATTATGAGTCTGATAGTGTGTGAGTAGCCTGAATGCACATATAAGTACAAGCATTCTGTATTCTGATCTCACTCAGCTCTCTCTGTCTCTCTCTCTACCTTCTTCCACCTGACTGGGGCATGATCCTTTGAACTGCTCTCATCTCTTTTCTGGCTGAGCATCATGAGCACAACTACTCCTTTACTGTCATTTCTGCTGCCAACACGCCTCATCCTCCATTGGCAGAAGAGAAAGAGAAAAGAGGAGATAAATCAACAGCACGAAAGAGAAAGAGCTTGAAAGTCAAGGGGAAATGAGACAGTGAACGTGTGGGCGATGAATGTTGCATAAATACTGCATCAATCTGGAGGCTACAGGGATACACTTCAATAAAACATTAGGCTTTTTTTCCTATGTTTCTTGTCTAAAACAAAAGAAATGGCTACATCTTGCTTTCCTGGCAAGCATGCAAAAGAATGTGCCGCCATTATGCTGGCTTAGGTACTGCTCTTATTATTCAGAGGCGTGAGATATTGAATGTTTCTCAACCTTTTTGTTTAATGTACATCCATCACAGGGGCGTTTTCCTCTGAGGAGGCAAGGAAGGCAGTGTTTCCTCAAAATATTGGATGAGAAAAAATTGTAGTACAAAAATAAAACAATGGCAATATTACAAAATATAACATTAAAAAGTGTATAAATCACTTGTTTTTCTCAAGAAACATGTTGCCAACAACGACATCAGCACGTAAATTTACAGTGGGAGTCCACGTCTCTCGCCTCCCCTGAGACCATTGAGTTTTAACAAAACCCCTAAGGGTGGCGTGGTAATTGAGAATGAATGGGGGAAAATGTCACGCGAGATGTGGCCATGCCTCCATTGCGATATGATTGGATATGACTGATTATGTTGGGCTGTGATTGGCTCATGCAATAAATCCCGCCTCCTGTGTTTTGCACGTTCCGCATTCGCGAATCAGTCCAAATAAACAAAATATAATGGCGTTAATGTGAAGATTTTAAAAAGTAAGTAAACAACTCACACACTTAGATATAACCACTTTATGTTAAAATATGACTTAAAAAGGCATGAAAACATGATCTGTGGGAGTTTTTAAGTGAGTAATCAGCTTGGTGAAATTTAAAGTAAATCTCTGTGTCTGTGACCAATATTTACTGAGCTTTGTTGACTGAAAAATAGTTAAAAGTTAACTATTAAAAAAACAGCTGAACATAAGTTCACAAATAAAATATATTATTTAAATTTTACTCCCTGGAGTTATTATTTTAATAAAGGTAAAATGCTTAAAAATGGCTTTAATAAAGAGAATATTAAATACATTGCAAGTAATGTTTATTTAACCAAGGAAATGTGACTGGGACTATTTGTAATGAAAAAAATCTTTGAGGACTTTGCCTCCTCATTTTTAGAACACCACCGCACACCACTGGTCCATCAGTACGGCTCAAGTACTCCTTCATTGGCACATAAATCAAAAATTGTTTTAACTCGCACAAAAAAGTGTGAAATCCTCTGCAGTGAATGGGTGCCGTCAGAACAGCTGATAAAAACATTACAACAAATCACATGTAATCTATATGACTCCCGTCCTTCATCTAATATCTTGTGAAGTGAAAGGCTCTGTAATAAACAAATCAATCTCTAAAACATTTTAAACTTCAAACTATTGCTTCTGGCCAAAATATGAGTTCTCTATCATAATATCACTTTCTCCAGTGAAAAAGTCGTTTCATTTAAATTTAGAAGAGAAATATGCACAGATGAAGCACCATTCACAAGCTAAAACAGTTCCAAACAAATACGTCAGTGTATTTTGATATGACAGGACAACAGTGATGTGATGTAATGCTGAATTTCTCTAAATCTGTTCTGATTAGGGCTGCCACTACTACTACTAGTACTATTCCTATAATGGGTGCACAATCAAGAGTAAACAAACAGAAAAAAATACTAAACCTAAACATAAAGCTTCCATACTGAGCACTACAATTTTTCCTATTCAATTTTATACGAGTGAACCGTCTCCTCCCCTCTAGGTATGCGTACACCTGGTTGGAAATCACTGCTTTAGAAGTGCGGCGAGAAAAACACTGTCCTCAGGCTCTGCACTGACATACTGCTCACTCAGCTGTGGACAGACACATTATCATCTGCAGAGTGGAAGAGCAGATGTGTGAGTGCATGAATGTCAGAGTTGTGTGTGTGTGAGTGAGATATGGAAAGGAAGAAGGAGAAAGAGAGGAAAAGAGAGAAAGGAGGGAGGATTGTGCAACTCATCTCAACTTTTAAAAATCTAGACACATAATAATAGCAGGGATAGAGAGGAGAAGGAGAGAGCGTGTTGCCATGGTTTCATTTTGAATGGCTTTTAAAGGTGGCAGGCAAGAGAAATGACCGGATTGGCCCTCGGCAGAGGGAACAGAAGGTGGTCTGAGAACACTAGAAGCCGGGGTTGAAGCTGAAGCCACGCTCTGATTCAGAAGGTCCCTACAGAGTGTTCACTCAGCAGGGAATATCTGTAAAAGTTCAGTTCACTAATCAAAATTTGCTCATGTTCTCTGTAGGGAACACAGACAGCAGCTGTAACGTGCAAATTATTACATTAATGACTATATGTGACCCTGGACCACAAAACCAGTCTTAAGTAGCACAGGTATTTTTGTAGCAATAGCCAAAAATACACTGTATGAGTCAAAATGATTGATTTTTATTTCATACTTTCATTCCAATACTTTTATTCCATACTTTTATTCCAAAATTCATTAGGATATTAATTAAAGATCATGTTCCATGTAGATATTTTGTAAATTTCTTACCGTAAATATATCAAAACTTAATTTTTGATTAAATGCATTGCTAAGAACTTCATTTGGACAACTTTAAGGCCGATTTTCTCAATATTTAAATTGTTTTTTTACGCCCTCAGATTCCTGATTTTCAAATAGTTGTATCTCTAATATTCTCATATCCTAACAAACCATACATAAATGGAAAGTGTATTTATTTCAGACTTTTAATAAATTTACCCTTATGACTGGTTTGTGGTCCAGGGTCACATATATTAAATTACTTTTACACTCAAAAAAATTACTTCTTTGGTGAACTTAATAAAATTAAAGTAAACTTTTCCACGCAATTAGTTCAGGTTCGTACAACAAGACTAAAACAAGTTCAATTAAAAAATGGGTGGATTTTTATCATTATAGGGTGGTTGTGTACACACACTGCCAACACACATTTATGTTCAAACAACATGTAAAAGTGAACTTTGCTTTTGATGACCCCTTTAAAACCATTTTTGTCAACATATTTCCCTCTTAATGTGACCCCATACACATCCACTTTTCAGTTAGTTGTGTCAACAAAATTGATTCATGTAGTCACAACACAAAATGAATAAGCTCAATTAATTTTTACAAATTTAAGTGGACTGAACATAATGGAAAAAGTTAGGTCAAGAAAATGTCAAGAATTTAGTTGTTTCTGCTCATTTTATCCAAGTAATTTGAACAAGCATTAAAAATCCTTATGTGGCTTTTAAACAATGCTCAACTAGTACTCAAAGTGGGCTCAAGGTGTGCCAAGAATATATCTACCACACCATTACACCACCACCTTTCTATTAGCTTGAACAATTCTCTTCATTCTCATCTGACCTCTGGCATCAACAAGGCATTTTCGCCCACAGAGCTGCCACTCACTGGATATTTTCTCTTTTTCTGACCATTCTCTATAAACCCTAGAGATGACTGTCTAAAAACTCCCGGTAGATCAGCAGTTTCTGAAATTCTCAGACCAGCCCGTCTGGCACCAACAACCATGCCACATTCAAAGTCATTTAAAGGGATAATTCACCTAAAAATGTACTCACTCCCTTGTCATCCAAGATGTTCATGTCCTTCTTTCTTCTTCCTCGGCTGGGATCGTTTACAACCGCATTTGGGATAGTTTGAAGCCGCATTTAAACTGCATTTTGGAAGTTCAAACTCGGGGCACCATATCAGTCCATTATATGGAGAAAAACCCTGAAATGTTTTCCTCAAAAAACACAATTTCTTTACGACTGAAG
>JAHKKF010529258.1:7696-64161 GCA_019740295.1 Labeo calbasu | reverse complement strand
ATCAGGTTAAAAACCAAAATCAGGATTTATTTAATTACAACACTTGTAGAGAGCTTAAATTAAGAGATTTCAAAAGAACAAAGGAGGAAGGGGGGGGGCAAGAGTTACTCTCAGGCTAAAATCCAGTAAGCTAGTTAGGAGGATGTATAAATAAAATAATGCTGAGTGCAATTCACATGTAATTAATGAAGATAGTTTCGATAAATGAAGTCATACCATTTTCCTGGCTATGCGGCCTTTTCATAAGTCATATAAAACATTCACTTCTACAGGGAGGGGAAGGGAGGGGAAGAAAACAACAGGACACGAATCAAAAACAGTATCATCTTGGGAGATTCAAGATTTTCCATTTACTGTATATGCTAATTAAACTGTCACTGATTCAAGGACAGGGTTCAGTAATTCACAAGCAGTAGCATAAATAAAAGAAATATACGTGAACAATATTACATAAATACACAAATGCTATGCACCATTTTACTGCTGTTTCTTTCAAAACAAACAAAAAAGTATCTATTTCCATGAAAAAAAAAACCTTGCATGAATCCCATCTTAAATGTGTGCCATTCACCGCAACCAGTCTTCCAAAATTCATTGGTGAAGACAAAAGAAACATCACACCTTTTTAGTTAAACTGTATATGGTCTTGTAGGAAAAAACGCAGATAGAAAACAAAAAGTTAAATGCAAAAACACTCTGGTTCATATACATAAAGATATTACTTAGTTTGCCATTTTACATATATTTATAGATATATACACATTTAGTTTTCTGATAAAATGATATCCAGTGGTTGCTTCTTTCATGAATTTTTTATTTCTCTACAATTTTGAATTTGATTAAAAAGGGGCTGGATAAAGAGTTTAGACCCCTATTATGTACAGTTTATACATTTTGCATTTATTCTTAACGTGAGGTCATAAGTCAGGGGAGAAAGGAACAAAGTAGCATGGGCTATGTGGAGACTTTGTTCAACTCCCTTCTTTGAAATTCTGTTTTTTTTAACTGTTTTAAATTACTTTCATATAAAAGAAAATAGAAATGCCCTTTTGAAGTCTTCCTCCGTCACCGCGTCGAGCCTGTAGACTGTGCTACCACTATCAAACCACGATACATAGATTAGATACAACCGGCCGTCAGCAGGCAGAGAAAGACTCACTACAGTAAGTTTACAACAGTCCACTATCACAGAAGGGAAGAGGCTTTACACCTACGGGTCCTGGTTGGAGTGATGAGATCCGAACGGAGATCTAATGAACGCAGGATGGAAGGATTCAAGATGGGAAAACATGTCAAATGCAGTGGCAGTCTTGCATCACTAGTTTTTTTTTTTTGTTTTTTTTTGCCCTATAATCTTTCAAATTGCACCAACGTGGATCCGCACCGTGGCCCTTTCTCGTAATTTGCTCCGCGAGAGAATCCGGATGAGCGCTTCTACACTACAAGCATGATCCGCACGTGTGTGGACGCAGCTACATGATATCTACAGTCGGAAAAAGGTGGCCTCCGAGACACCCGTTTGAGTTTTGATTGCTCCAAGTAATGCATCGTCATATACTGTATCTCATTTGTATAATCAAATCAAAAAGAGTTGCACTGGCTCACTATTGTGTTCATCAGAAAGCAAAATATAGATAGAAGCAAACCTGCTGCTTAAGTTTCCCTGCTTATCCGAGAAGGCAATTGCCATGGACACATTCCTGCCTTCCCCTTTCCACAGTAGCACTTAACAGTTTAATACAAAGCAGTGACGTCCCACAAACTCAATGAGGTAGACTGGGTGAAATAAACCCACCTTTGAACTCAATATAATAAAACATCTGGTGCCTTTCGAGCCACAGGTCAATAGTATTTCGACGTTGTCGTATCTCATCACAGTTCTACGCAGAGCCACTCCAGGATTGTCTTGCCGATGTCCACGATCTTCATTGATGATTTGATGGGAGAGCGTTCGTTCGTCTGGGGTGACGGAAAGGGTGGTAGCGGAAAGGATAGGTCCAAGCTAAAGTGTACTAGTTCATTTTTGAGTACTTACATGGCTTTAATCAAACATCTTCACTGAGTTCTAGTCTAAGTGTATTGATATGCTATAGCTTCAGTTATTTTGGTAGATGTCGAAGGGATCGATTGCAGCCAGAGTCAGCTTATTGTAGGAGGAAACAGTGGAGGAAGTAAGTAGAGGTGCTTTTGGCAGAGGTGTATTTTTTTTGTTTTTTTGTTTGTTTGTTTTTTTTTTTTTTAAATCGACACGAAAGATTCAAGCAGGTCCAATACCTTTGAGCTCATCTGTAAAAGGTTGTGGCATCAAAAGTTTACTCTTCAAAGCTTTGGCTCTTGTTGTGAATAACAAAGTCTTGTCTTTCAGGTGACTGAGAGTGAACTTTCTTCCTCAATTTAGAGCAGCTTATTAACTGGATAGTAAGAATATAACAGGCTTTGGCGCAGGAGTGTTCTGGCACCAGGGAGCAAAGACGGGTCGGACTCTTTCTCTGTCCCTGTTTAGTTCATCCACTTTCTGCAATTCCAGGCTCCACAATGGCAGGGGATCTTGTGCTGATCGTCCTCGAAGTCAAACTGATAGTCATACGTCAGCTAAAACAGATTGAGAAAGAGTTATAAACTGGGGAACGGCACTGAGAGGACTGGCAAAACAAAAAAAAAAAGAAAGAGATTACTGTACCTCTTCACCCTTCGGGATCCTGCGACTAGAAATGATGATGATCTTGTCCTCCTTGTCAAACGTCACAACTTCCGCGACACAGTTGGGTGCACAAGAATGATTGACATAACTATGAAGAAAAAGGAAAATCAGAAACTAAGACTCAAACCAAAGTTGGATTGCAAAAAGAACACAAGAAGTGTGATCTTACCGGGCAGGACCGCCAGTTAAGGTGGCATCAATCACATGCTCGTTATTAATACGGAACATGTAGATCCCACGGTTCTGATTGAAGAAAACAAGTTTAGAAGAAATAATAAAAAAAAAAAAAACTAGAGCAAATATATGGTGGAAGCTTCACATCTACAAACCTGCTCCTCGTAAATCTTCTCTCTGCGATTTGCAACCTCGTTGCGAATGATGGTGCCAATGTACTCGATGACCATGGTGTGTTTTTCAAGGTCTTTCGCGGCGTACAGACCCAGTCCTTGAATGCGAGAACGGGCCAGGTACACATTGTTCTTCCACTCAGTCTTTAACCGACGATACTGAGAAGATTTGGAATGAACAAACTGCTTGCTGTACGGGGTGTTGATCTCCCCTGTGAATGTGCTCTGATAGGCTTTGGACATACTCGTGCTGTTCAGAGTATGAGGCCTGAGAAGCAGAATAAAATTATGTTAGAACTTCATCATATCCAAACCATACTTGTCTGACACAATTGTTCACAAATTACACAATTTGTTCATTACCTTTTGCAATGGGTGAGTATTTTGGGTTCTGATCGTGCACAGCCTGTAGGATTGATCATGAGTGGAAGCTCCATGAGAGGATGGCGGCCATATCGGAACGTGTAATTCTGACAGTTTTCCACACCAGGAAGCTGAAAGACAGTAAAAAAAAAAAAAAAAAAAAAAAAAGATTAATATTGTTCATTACTATAATCAAGCCATTTAAGAAAAATTATTGTTACTAGCTACTGGAAACTACTCTGAGCAATTACCAGGGTTCAAACACTTTAAGGCATTTAAGCACATATGAAAAAAAGAGAAATTTAGCAAGCCTGTATTCACCCAAATAAATGATTTTGGTAAATCCAGGTAATTTGCCATGGAAATATTATGTTTTTAAAGTTTATGGACGTTATAGTACCAGCTGTGGTTTGATCATTTTGATAATTGACCTAGAGAGTCAAGAGAATTATACTGCAGTGTTTTTTTTCCAGATTGAGCAAAAAACCTAGGACTAGTTCACAAAAGTAGATTTTTTTTTACATCTTCTCAATCATTTAACAAACGATTTAATTGACAGCAGTGGTTCTAGTGTTGTCCGGAACGAGGAGCTCTATCATATAACACGAATACCACACAATGAACAATCGTTTACACCCTTGAAAAATGCAGTGTCGCCCCCCCAGTGCCCGATTTCTTTCAAATTTCTCACAGACCTTCGGGGCTGTGAGTCAAACAGGTCCACCAAGTTTCATTCCCATCAGCCTCTGTTACCCATGTCTAATGAGAGCTCAAACTTCATCGGCCAGAGGCGGCCATGCTTTTTTGAGATACGCAAATGTCCTTATAGACGCTTGTGGCACTTTGGACCAAAACCGTGCACAGCAATTTTCATGCTGATAGGACAAATGATTGCATAGGTATAGCCATTTATATGTTTTTATTCTTTCTTACAGCACCACCAAGTGGCGAAGCCTTGTGATTTTTGTCCTGTGACCACAGATTGAGGTCTTAAATAAGTGTTAGGAGTTTGGCGGAGATATCTCATTCCATTTAGGAGTTATAGGCATTTTACTAAAAGTGGCCCTGCCCCTTTCAAACGTTAAATCTAAGGCACGTGTTTTGTCCGGAATGAGCCAAGGATTCCAATGACATGAGACACTTGAACCTGGGATTGACGGTTTAGGCGAGTACTTTTGATCACTGCAGCGCCCCAGTCAGGCCGATTGTGACAAGCCTTGGTGAGGTTGTCGGTTGTGATAACTACTACTATCGCTCCAAGTTTCTTCAAATTTCTCTACGACTTACGGTTTGGCCTGCACGATCAGTTTTACTTGGAGATTCCAGATCCTTGGCCATTGTAACAATTACAATAGAGTTTCAGTGCTATGCGCTTGATCTCCTAAATATACACATCAATAAGTAATACGTATTCTAGGGCCCCATCCATTTTATGTTTTCCCAAATATTTCCATTTTTCTGGATTTTCTAGCTTTAAGCTTTCCGTTTGTATATGATATGATGATAGTTTTTCTTAAGAAACGGTGAAATGCTCATGAATTGACTCTCAGAGCAGTTCTAGAGATTATTTATGTACTTATGTATTGATAGACGTATATTGAGGCAGTAGAGGCTGAAGACACGCAAACGTCACTTGCACTTTAGTATGTGTGTAGTAAATGAAACCACAAGCCAGCGCAATTCCTTCACACAGAGACACGTAGAATATGCAGGATTCATATTTAATTAGTATTTTTGAGTCTTAATATTAACAAACACTAGTCTATATCGCATTTCGATTTAAGCGTACTGAGCTACTTTTGATTTATTCATCCAAAATTTGGCAAATTCCATGACATTCTGTGTTATACAGTAAATGGCTTTTTTTTTATTTTGTAAAGATTTATTTTTTGGCATTTTTGCCTTTATTGTATAGGACAGATCAGATATGACAGAAAGCGAAGTGGGAGAGGGGGACGGGATCGGGAAAGTTCCTCGAGTCGGGATTCGAACACGGGACGCCCATAGCGCAAGGCACTGTTTGTCGGAGCACTGCCCACAAGGCTATTGGCGCCAATGTAAATGACATTATGACTGGATTCTGCGATTTCCGCATCGTGCCCCTACTATTCTGTCCGCATCAGGAGAAGAATGAATGTATGTCCAAGAACAGTTACCAAAAATCAATGTCATTTAGTTAACCATACTTATTAATTTCTCACCGATTCAGTGATTCGCATCACTGCATGGACAGTGAGTCCATACATCTCTTCTCCTTTGACGTGCTCGGTGAAGAGTTTCAACATGGCCGCTTCATCACGCAGCTTAGCAACCTGCTGCACAATCTTGGACCAAATTCCTGAAAAGCAGTGGCATGACATTAGCATGACTCAGCAAGATCAAAAATTTCATTAGGATTACATTTAGAGCCATTTTGAAAAAATAAACTTAGATTTACATACCATCCGGAGAGGTGTCTCGGAAGTGCAGATCTTCATACCCATGCTCCAGCACACGCACTTCAAACAGAGGCCTGCCATCCTGCTCACTGATGCGACAACGGTAGCGACATCTGCGGTTTGGCACGCGAGTGCTCCAGTAAATGCGTGTGGCCTCATATCCCACTGGAAAAATAGCAGTAGGCGAGTGAAACACAGCCATTTGAGAGGGCAAGAGCTGGCCGACAGCATGGAAGATAAGCCCGCCAACACGGAACATGTGAATGCGGTCGCCACGTTGCAGGATGCTTGCGATCTGCTTCACCTCATCTCTCTCGATGTAGACGCGTCGGAAAACAGCAAAACTGCTAAGCTCCTCTTCACTGGGGCCTTTAAGCTTGTGCTGGGTGCAGAGCATAGTTTTGTCTTTGAAAAACATGCAGCGTGCCCGGATGGCACAGGCAAAATGATAAACATTCGGGCAGCGCAAACGATTGCAGCTGTTAGTAGCACCCGTCTTCTGACAGTAGGCACAGCGGGTGCGTAGTCCACGCCGAAGGGCAACCTCCACGTTAATAAGTGCACCGCCCTGGGTCTCGTACACCTCGGTGGACCACAGAGCACAGTTAAGATGCACCCAGAGATCTACATCAATGTTAAGCAAGCGTGCAGGACCATCCGTGGCACCATCTCCCTCCTCGTGGCAGAAACAGCACTTGCGCTTGTCTCGGGGAAGCTTGTCTGGTTTCAGCGTGATACGAAGGCGCTCCATGAGCTCGGAAACTTCACGGCTGTTCTCTTTCTTAGACCCACCCTTGCGAATTGTGATGACTATCTGGAGACGCTTCCAGCGCAGACCCTTCCATTTTTTAACCTTGGGTCGTTCTTCTTCTTCATCGGAAAGAGGTCTACTACGGTGTTTGATGGGTTTGAGAGATATCTCCAATGTGGGGGAGTCTAGAGGAGGAGAACTGGCTGGAGCAGAAGGTTGTTGTTCTTCTGATGGAGCAGCTTGGGGAAGGCCCACAGGCCCCTGAGATTCAGATTCCACTGTAACAGGGGAGCTGTGAGACTCCAGTTTAACTAAGGATTCAGTTTTGGCAGGAGCACCTGGGCTTGCCGAAGGGGAAGATGTTGTCTGAACTGGTGCATCTGGTTCAGGTTTGGGCTCAGGTTGAGTGATATTTTCTGGCTCAGCTACAGCAGATGATGGAGGTGGAGGTGGAGGTGGCGATGGTGATGGAGGTGGAGAAACCTCGACAGGAATAACAGGCAGGTGGCGCACATCCAGATCTGAAACATTTGTCATGTAACAGTGCTGAGCAGGTCTATCTTCTTGCTCTTGGCATTCCTGCAAAAGTGTGAAAACGTCAGAAGAAATGTCAAGTGCCTCTCATAAGCAAAACAAAACAAAAAAAATTCTCAAGAAACTCACCTGTTTGATGAGAGCAAGAATATCAACTTGTTTCCTCAGGGTACACCCTGGGAGGGAAACATCAAATTGCCTAAGCCATTCTGTATCATTGCTTGCAGAAGGGTCCTTCATACCTTATTTTCAAAAGAAATAACAGCATAAGAAAAAAAAACAATGCAACAGCTAAACATTTAGCCAACAACTTTGAGAATATTGAATGACAGCTTGAGTGCATTACCGGGGTTAGAAGCGTCAGGTACTTTCCCAGGGCCAACACCTGCTCTACCAGGACTCTGGGGAAAAGCCGCCTCGTAAGAACTTGGCATACGTATGTGCAGCAGTTGGGCAACGGCCAACATCACTGTGTTGATATTCTGTTGAGGAAAAATTAAAAAAAGTACTTAAATCTTGTCATACAAAGTTACCTAGGGCTTTTATAGTGGTAGACATTTAGAGATTTAAATACCTTTGCTGCAGCTGATGAAAGCATGAAGGTTACAGACACTTCATTGCTTTTGGTTTTGTCCCACTGGCTGGATGAAGCCACAACTTTTCCATCTACTGACTCAAATGGTTTCGTCTCAGAGAAACCTGTACATGGGTACGATCAGCAACTTAAAGATCTGTCATTAAAGATTACAGCAAACCGATTCAAAAAGTTTCCAAATGTTACCACATACTTGGGATGGCAGAACGAGGAATAATGGGGATAACAGGAGAGATGGCCCTCTCTTCTTCCTCCTCTTTGGGATCCAACAGATGGGGGAAGCGCGTCATCTCATCACCTAGTTGGCTTTCAGGTGAGGATGCGGGCACAATGCTGTCTGGAGCATCACTGTCATCATCGCTCTCCATCCTGAGTTGAGAGAATCCATTAGTGCGCTGATATAAACATAAGATTAGTTGTTCTGTGGAGCAGAGTTGGTAATTTACCGTATATCTTCATTTTGGTTGTGAGGTGGAGTGGGGAGAGCTGCTAGTATGTCTACACTCTTTACTTCCTCTGGAACAGAACCTTCAAAGACAAAGAAAAAAGTTCTGTGCAAAAACTGTCACCATCAAACTGGCTCACCAATGAATCAGAAAAAATCCTATGTCTTACCCATGGTATCCTCTGATGCCTCGGTCTCTTTCTGACCTTCGGCTAGTTCTTCTACAGGTGTCACTCCATTTAAAAGCTTGTGCTGCACAGAAGGTGGCGGAGTTGGAGGAAGTGATGATGGTGGTGTTGGAGGATTGCTGAGGTTGTTCTAATACAAAAAACACCAAAGAACATCTCAAAATATGGATATTGTTGGAAAAAAAAAAAAAAAAAAAGGAAGTGTTGTATTCATTACAGTCTGGTTGCATCTCAAGAACTTGTTTACAACAGTATTCTGTTAGTCTTTGGAATTCCCAGAATAAGAAACACACAACACCCCATGTAGACAGCCTTCTGT
This sequence comes from Labeo calbasu, assembly GCA_019740295.1. Taxonomy (NCBI): domain Eukaryota; kingdom Metazoa; phylum Chordata; class Actinopteri; order Cypriniformes; family Cyprinidae; genus Labeo; species Labeo calbasu. Next base: position 55,480 of record JAHKKF010529258.1, on the reverse strand, counting down.
TGTGTACTGAAAGGTATATAAAATGCCTAAGTATGCTGTACCTTTGTAAGAAGTTGGGAATAGTAGTCTGGAATATTATCCAGCATTGCATTTCCAAATGAGCCTTTTAACTGGGCCTTCGCGTTGGCTGGGCTGCTGCCAAACGGAGCAAACAAATCCAGACTAGCAGTAATGGAGGGCTCCATCAAAGGAAGAAGAGAAAGTCCCTGTGGGTTCACCATAAGAGAGCAGTGGTTTAATATAATATTAATCCAAATTTTTCATAGCTATGCATCACTCTTAAAACACGTCTCAAATATTCAATAAGCCAATGCCACATACTTGTTTCAACTGCTTCATTATTGCCTCAGTTTTTCCAACCTCTTCTTTCTTGGTTTTCTTTCTAGAGTTTGGGCCACGCTCTCCAGCTTTTGTGGTACGTTTGGCCTTGACTATCGGGGTTCTCTTTGTGAGTGACTGCAGATCCTAAAAACAGTAGCAGGAAAAAATTAGAAGCTCAAAAAAAAAAAAAAAGGGTAAATACATAGGCACACACAAAGTGACTTGCTTAGTCATACCTCCATGTTGCGTGGAGTTCCTTGAAGCTTTTGCTCCAGCATTGCCAGCTTGCTATTGATGTGCCCATTTATCTCATTATGAATGCCATCTGAGGGCCTCTGAGAAGCCATTTGTAAGTTTTTGGTTCGGAGGAGTTTCTGTAGAAGCTGTTGGCCAGTCTCTGTCCTTTGAATTTGGGACCCAAGATCTCCTGCTTGACTTCTAGAGCCTGGAGCAGAGTTCGCAATAGCAGTGACTGCTTCTCCAGAAATTTCTCTCTTTATGCCATCAGAATGAGCCTCTACACTACCTCCTGTGTCACACTGGACTTCACGTGGTTCCTGTTTGATGTTTTGCAGTGTTATTTCATTGGGTAGTTGAGTTGGCTGAGTTGTCGCTTGGTGTGGGTTCTGTGCTGACTGAGGAGACGGACCATTGGGTGGAAAAGGAGCTGAAAGAGGTTCAGTATTGGGGCTCTGAGTCTTGGCAGCTGGAGATCTCAAAGGTGAAGCTATTGATCCCCCTGTCTGGCTGAAGGGGCTACCCTTTCCTATAACACTATCTGGCCTAGAAGGCGATGACAAGTGACTGGAGAGGGACAGGGTGCCTGGCTCATGTTTATGTACAGATGCTGGACTTGAACCAGGTTCTGGAACAGAAGACCCTGCAGGAGAACCCGCATGAGAGGGAGATGCTTGAAAGGGGCTCAGTGCTGTCGCCACATGAGACTGTTGTTGCTGAAGGTGCTGGGGGCCTGGTGGAGTCTGAGACATCCTCATGAGCCTTTGTTGATTAGAAAGCGGGCTTCCTGGAGAACCCTGACACACTAACTGACGAGGAGACATCGGTCTAGCCATATGCTGTCCAGGCGCTGTTGCACGAACTTGACCCATTACTGGCCTGGGCACTTGACCCCTCATCATTTGATGCTGATGTACTTGTTGCTGCTGTAACATTTGCTGCTGCTGGGCACTACTGATGTACTGAGGCAAAGGTCCTTGAGAAGGTTGTTGCATAGGCCCTGAAACACCTTGATGAAACTGTGGAGCCATACCAGCTGATTGTCCCATTGCTCCTGATTGCTGTTGAGTGCCAGCTGGAACGTGTTTGCCTGGTAATCCAAAGCGGTGCTGCTGTTGTTGGGCTTCAAGACCTGGCATCCGTGGACCAACTGGTGGTCCCTGTGGGACCTGGGGACGCATTTGTCCCTGAGCCTGACCCTGCATTCTCAGCATCTGGCCTTGTTGTCGCTGAGCAATCATTACCTGAATTTGCTGCAACTGTTGGCTGGGAGTCAGGTGACGCAGTTGGGGGTTCTGCGCAATGAAGGCCTGAATGTTAATAGGCGCACGTATTTGCCCTGTCGGAGCACCAGGCCTTGGAGTCATCATCATCTGCTGGCCTCTAGGAATGCCCATCTGTTGAGTCAAGAGAGCTTGCTGCTGTTGATTTGGAATGCCGGTCATTGTCGTTTGAGTCTGACCACTATTTTGGCCAAGCACATCCTGTGGTTGTTGTGCAGCAATCTGACCAGCTTGCTGTTGTGCCATAAAGCACATTTGCTGATCTTCCTGTTTTATTTGTATGGTGTTCTGGGTCTGAAGACCCAGTTGCATCTGTTGTTGTTGTGGTTGTACTTTAAGATGAGATCCAGCCTGTTGGTTGCCCACAAAACCATGTTGTTCTGCTACTCCAATATTCTGGTTTGACTGAGGCTGTGCTGTTTGTTGCTGACCCATAAAAGCATGTGCTTGCTGTGGCTGTCCAACGCCACATTGTTGTTCTCCACTAGATCCCTGTTGTTGCATCTGAAGTGGTGTAGCAGGGCCACCCTGCTGGGGGGGTGTTTTTGGACTAAGCAGTCCTCCATCTTTATGGTCAGGATCTTGGACACCTTGCTGTAAGTTCTCAGCAACCCCTTGGGTCTTCCCTGATGGTGGAGCTTCTAAAGCTCTTTGTGGCTCAGAGGGACCAACCTGTGTTGGTTGCTTCAGTTGTGAAATTTGTTGCTGCTGAAGTTGAGCAAGGTTTTTTGCAGCATTCTGTTGCGACAGGAGCATGCGCTGAGCCATTACACTTTGCTGTTGAGGCGTGAGTTGGGTTGGTGGTCCCCTAATAACATGCTGTCCACCCGGCCCATGCTGATCCATCAAACCCTGAGGTCTCTGAAGCTGCTGAACAATTTGTTGATTACCAACCATACCCTGTGGTTGGCCTCCCATCATGTTTACAGTTTGAGTCATTGGCTGGCCTATGACATTATGTTGCGTCTGCCCAATAGCCTGGTTTCCCATCATACCTGGAGTCGCCTGCATTAACCCCTGCTGATTTTGCTGGTTATTCATTAAACCTTGTTGTAAGTTTGGTTGCTGTTGCCCCATATTGCCCATCAAAACTTGGGCTGGCTGGTTACCCATGGCTCCAGGTTGCTGATTCATTATACCAGGCTGCTGAGGTTGATGCGACATAGGCTGCTGCCCCATCATCAACTGTTGTTGTTGCTGCTGCTGCATTTTTTGGACCATTTGCATTCTATGTTGTAACTGTCGCTCCTGTATGACTCTTGGATCCGGTGGACCTTGTGCTCCAGGAGCTTGTTGAAAAAAACCAGGGGGTGGGACTGGCTGCACAGCGCCAGCTCCAATGGGGAGAGAAGGCTGGGCTCCACCAAAAGGTTGCATTTGTGGCATTCTAACTGGCATGCCTCCCTGAGGCATCCCTACTTGAGGCATTCCTCCAGGCGGTTGACCAATAATTGGTCCTCCTTGTTGACCCATAATCATTTGTCCAGGCATCTTGGAAAGCATGTGGGGCGCCTGTGTAGAGGGCCCAGGAGCTAGTATGGAAGACCCCTGCTGATGCTGCTGTTGTTTGCTTCGGTACTCTGCAATAAGATTGGTGTGCTCCTTTTGCTGTTTACGCACCTGGAAAAGCAAATTTCACTTATTTTAGCTGAATGATTTTCAAGACAACAAAATCTCTCATATTTGTTTATAAAAATATATTTTGCATACCTGGTCCAACTGTTTCTGGATCTTACTTTGTTCCTCAGTGACCAGTTTAAGCTTTTCAGCATCTGCTTCTGCAAATTCACGTCCAGCTTTCTTTGCAGTGCGCTGCTTGGCACAGAGAGCTTTACGGGACTTACGATGTGCTCCAATTTGCTCTTCTAAGAACTTCAACTGCATTTGCAGCAACTGCTGGGTGTGCACAAGCCATTCTTCATATTGGTGCTGCTCAGCATCATCTGTTGTAAATGTGATGGCCCAAGAACATTAACAGCATGAAAATGAACTATCATCTAAATGCACAATGTGTGCCTATATACTTGGCACAATTTTAAGCAAGCCATGTATTCCACTATGCAACATATAGTCAGACTTCCATGTTATTATCTGGACTCTGAAATTGTCAAATTTCTGCAACTAGAAATTAGAATTCCATTTTATTGTCTGGATTGTTTTCTGCACTGCCAAAATCCCAGGACTCTAAATGTGTGTTTACATAGGGAACATAATATAATAAACAAATGAAAGTGTAATAATAGCATTGAAGAGGTGGTTTACTAAAAAAAAAAAAAAAAAAAAAGAATAGAAATGCAAAACATACTGATGATGCCAAATTGCGGAGGATTTGGTCTTGCTTGAACCTGGTTGCTGCCTTCTCCTTCCTGAAATAGGAGGATTAAGGTTAATATACTAGAATAAATTCAAATGAAATGTGAACTACAGAAGAATACTAAACCTACCTTGGATGACCCAGGTGCAAGCTGAGTCTGGGAATCCTCATTTCCAGGAGCTGAAGTTAGCCTCTGAGCCAAAAGAGATACTTGTTGCCTAAAGTTAAATAAAATTGAAATTAAATCTGAAACAGAACTAAAGTGGCAATTCCATTGAAATGTCAACCAGCACATTATTTAGCAATGTAACAAAACTACTTCTAAATCTATATCTAAATATAATAGATGTAAGGTAATTGCATAATCCGTCTATCACATGAGGTGTGCACCAAGTTTTTCAAATTCAAATTCTACAAAAAAAAAAAAAAAAAAAAAAAAAAAAAATTGGCAATTTCAAAGCGTAATGCATCTTTTAATATGCCATTGTCATTTCTGTCATGTCTGTTAAATGATTTCCTGATTTAAACTGGAAAAACATGTCTAGACGGTTGTTTTTCTTATGCCTGAATTCTATCTACAATAGGAACTAAAAAGTAACATCTCCACTTTACATTTAAATACATAACACTGGAACTTTTTTGTATGTTTTGTCAGACAAAAACAGTACCTATTCATTCCTGGTGGTACACCCATAGGATCTTGAGCCAATACCCTTTTAATTCCTTTCAGCGCAACCATTTTAGCCTTCGCAATAGGATCCATTATGTCATCTGTCATGAATTTATCCAGATCTGAGATAAAGATAACATTTATATTAATAAGAACACCTTCATTATTGGGATAACAAAAATAAGAATAACCTCAAGTTGATGGAACTCAGCATACCTTTATCTGGGAAAAAGTTGCTGGCCAAGTTCTGCTGTTTGACAATATGTGGAGGTGGTGCTGTCTGCTGCTGAGGAGCAAGACCAGGATGAATTCTGCCAGGCTGTACACCCCGTAAAATGCCTTGCTGTTGTCCTATCGCTGCATGGGGAGGTGAAGGCACTGCAGCACCAATTAACCTCTGCTGCTGTTGTGGTAACATGTGAGGTGGCCTGGGCACCATACCTGCTTGAGGCACTATGCCTTGGGATGGATGGTGGTGCTGTGGCATCATAATTTGATTTGGCCCTTGAGGAGGCTGTTGCTGATTCTGAATGCCGTGAAGTTGACTCCCAATCCCTCCTTGTAGAGCGCTTAACTGCTGCTGTTGTTGTTGTTTCTGAAGCTCCTTCTTTTCATGCTCCAAAAGGTCTTGTATTAACAAAGGTAGCTCACTCGCTTCCAGTGAGCTTTCTACTTTGTCAAGATCATCAGCTGTAGAGTGGTGGCCAGCATCTGGCAATCCAAGCGGATCAGCACCCAGGTCTGGATGTGGTGCAGTTGGTGGAAAAGACAGTGCATCTGATTGGCCAGGAATAGGAAAAGGTAAACCACCTAAACGGACGGTGTTTAATGAAGCAGTTCCAGTCTCTTGTTGATTAGATGCTTTTGTTCCACTGAGCAAAACAGACACTGTTTCACTAATGTCATCTTTAACAGGAGCTTGTCCTGACTGAGGTTGTTCAATCAATCCCTTGTCCTCAAGTTTTACAGATGGTAGCTTAATGGAATCAGAAGACTCTACCTTCGGAGTTGCAGTAGATGAACTCTCAGTCTTTAAAGGTGGTTGAGCGGCAGTTGTGTGCGTGTCCTGGGAAGCCATGTCCACTTTTGGTTTCTCTTCAACCTTGATTTCTACATTAGCAGAAGACCCTGGTCTTTCTCCCTCTGCTTCTACAAGTCGTAACTGGTCAGAGAAAACATCTTTGGGATCACCCTGATCAAGCTCAGGGTCAGTGTAAGCCAGCAAATCAAATTCATCACTGTTGAGCAGATCATCCAAATGAGGATCATTGGTCTCAAGATTGTCAAGGTTTCCCAAATCATCATCACCTTTATCAGGATCCAAGTCGAGAGTAGCAAGATCATCATCCTCCACTCCGGTTTCTGCCACTGTATCACCAAGCCCTAGGTCAGACACAGGTAGGTCAACTGGATTCACAACAGTCTGCTGACCTGCTATTGTACTTGTTTGAGGAAGCTGTTGAGTAGTAGTGTGAGAAATGGGAGTTTTGGGTGTAGTAGTTGGCACTGCCTGCGGCTGTAGTTGAGACTGGGAAGGGGGTACATTGCTTTGTTGTTGCATCAAAAGGTCCATTCCACCCTGCTGTAAGCCAGTTCTGGGATCACGCATTCCCTCCGTTGAAGCGTCGAGAGATGGGGGTAAATTCTGCTGAACAAAAGCAGCATTCATTTCCTGCTGTGGAAGAAACATGCGAGGTCTAGGTATAGCCGCCCTTTGCATAAACTGAGGACCCAGTGGCATCCTCTGGGAGTTATGCCTCAGCTCTATAAACTGAGGTGGTGCTCCCGACACGTGGCTTTGTACAGCCTCTGCTCCCGTGCTTGGAACCCCTGTCAAAGGATTGGACATATTCTGCATGGACTGGATGTTGAGAGGATTGTTGATGGGAGTATTAAGGTGCTGCCTGGGAACGGCTTCCATCATAGATGGCTGTGGGAACCTCCGCGGAGCTCCTTGGTTTTGCCACTGTGCAGGAAATGGTGGACGAGGATACATCCCCTGAGAAATATTTGGCCCAGCTTGTCTACAAGAAAGGTGTTGATTATGAAATGATGAGTGTGGAAGTAACATGTACAAGGACTATATATAAACACAAAGTAATCAAAATCAGTAGCATATATTTAGTTAAATCTACCTTAATGCACTGGGGTCCATAGTTGCTGGTGTCCCAGGAGGAGGTGGCCGGCAGAGCTTTTCATCCATAGCTCCCACTGGTGGAGGCATCCTGGTGGCAAGGGCTGCCTGAGCAACCACAGCCCTGTCCTAATGGATAAAAGATGATGATCGTGATATGGCTTAGCTTAGTACGATTATCAAATCACAAAGACCTCAAATTAGTTAAATAAATGTTGCCCCACATGAACTCATCTCTGCATGTGCTCTGACTTTATTGCATGCATTTGAGAATGCAATCTGCGGCAACCATTTTCCCAAACTTATCAATACCTGAGGGTAAGGAGGTGGTGCTCGCTGGGTTTTGTCTTGCTGAAAGGTCGGCATTTCCCCGGCTGGCCAACTCTGAGCAGGATTACCCACCACAGGTGTTTCCTTTTCTTGGCGAAGTGAGTTTCTCTGCATTTTTTGTCTTATCAGAAACTCTCTCAATCGTTGCCTCTGTGGTACAGAAAACGAAAGTAAGAAAACGTTAACAAAAGTAAAATTAAAACCTACTTAATTTTAGAGTTGTATTGCGGTAGAAATAGTGTAGCTCAGTGCCAGTAGTTCACTGATTGCAACCATTCTAAGTAATAAAAATAATGACGCCCCTTATAGTCCAAAATATGTATATAACTGTGTGGATTTTTTTTTTTTTAAATAACACAAATCTTTCATGGGTTTTCTACTACATATTTCAGCATGACACATAATTTATGTTACATTAAGCCATACAAGTTTTAACACCCAGGGTTCCCTTTCAATGTACATATGTAAAGTGTCTACTTTACCTGTCTGTGCTTTTCTAACTCGGATGGACTAAGGCTCATGAGAGCTGGATCCTGTCCAGCTGACAGGTCTGACATGTCCTGCACCCCTGGCAAGTTGGGTAAATGTGGAGCATCTGTTGCCCGCATAGCTGTATCTTGGTTTCCAGGTGGAAGTGCTATTCTTGAGTTAAATTCAGCACCCACTGGTTGTGTCTGGGACTGTGGCTGCTGGAGGTGGACCTGAGCTTGCTGAGGAATCATCATCTGCTGTTGGCCAACTACTTGTTGCTGGCCCATTTGAAGCCCTAAACCAGGACTGCAGCTGAAAGCAGGGGGTTTTCCAGAGAGCGGATCTGCTACCGAGGGTGAGCAGGGCGTTTGCTGGCTAGGATGAGGTGAGCCTCTAAAGGGGGAGTTACCTTCTGGTGCTACAGAAGATGGGCGAGGGGGTTTATGCAATGAAGCGAAGGAATCTCTGGACTGAGGTCGTGAAGGTGGGCGGGAGTATGGGTCAGGTGATTGGAAGCGTGGAGTGGCTGGTGACTGCACAGAAAGCACATCATTGGAAATGGCTCCTGGTGTGAGAGGCGACTGAGAACTGCCTTGCGACTGAGGGCTGGAAGGCAATCTTGAGAACGTTTCTTGCTGAGGCACAGGAAGCCTCTGGGGTAGGGGAGAGGAACCGTCACCCGATTGAGGTCGTGGCGTGAGGGGAGGCTGGGCGTAAGGGTCAGAGAATGTAGAGGGAGATTGGCGGTAGCTCTCAGCAGGATGATTAGGAGAGGCACCTGGAGGGTGTGAAACAGATAATCCACCTGCATCCCCCTGATGCATACGAGGAGTCATGGGAGCTTTGAATAACCCATCTCCAGAGTCCAAACTAGCAGGAGAACCAGAGCTTAGGTCTTGCCTGCCAAATGAAGAGCGTGGAGATGGGGCATTAATTTCTGCCCTATTTGGGGCCACCCCAGCAGGTGAAGAAGCTATCGCAGACGGTGATGGAGATGAAGCATGATCTTGTCGGCTAGCTCCATGCTGGCCACGGTACGGGTCACCACAATGGGTTGTATGAGGCGGTGAAAACATCTGTGAATCTCCAGGCCCACCAGGCCTAGGTCGAGGACTCTCAGGTAGACCTAAGGCCTCCTGAGAGGGCTGCTGAGGTTTGGGAATCTGCTGTTGTGGTTTAAAGAATGGGTCAACCTGTTGGGCCCTGCGAGGAGTCCCTGGTTGCATGTCAAGGGAGCCAAAGTTGGCTGGCCGTCCCTGAGTAGCACCCTGTGGGCCAGGCATAGGATATCCTGAGGAAGAGGCCGGCAAGGGGCTGGAAGAAGGCTGCGAGTATGGGGTGCATGGCTGAGACTGAAGGTGCGGAGACTGGGGGGGAAGTTTAGAAAATGGGTCTGTGTGCACATCGGCTGAGCTAGGAGTCTTGAGGGGTCCATCAGGAAAAAAGGCTGAAGATGCAGAGTCAGGGGCAAGAGGATAAGGACTCTCAGCGGAGCTTGGCTGGGAGGGAGTGGATACGGAGCCTGAGGGTGGGGGAATCTGTAGGTGCAGATTAGGGCGCTCGCCTTTAATACGGCCAGGCTCGGTTTTAATAGGCCGACATACTTGACTTTCTGCCTGCTGTTGATTGGAAAAAAAAGAAAAATGTTTACAATTACAACGCAAACACATAAAATGATTATACAGTGCATTTGAAGAGAAGGCAACTTACCTTCTGTGCCTTGTTTATTCTCTGAGCAGCCCTATTATCTTTGGCCTTTTGCTAAATGGATAATGAAAAAGTAGTAAACAAAAAAAAAAAAAAAAAAAACTGTTAGAGAACAAAGACAGTACAATAAAATTAAGCTAAACTTAAGGTTCAAACTTGCACCTACCAGATAAGGAACCTTGTCTGCAGCTGATACCTTCCTCCAAATCTTCATTATTTGTTTACAGCGACTGGCCCAGTCTATAGACAGAAAAGGAACAATGAACCAGACCTAACAAACCTTTAACCATTTAAGCTCTCTATATTTTGAGTGCAGTTAAGTGACTACCAAGTTAAAGGGGTCATATGATGTTGGTAAAAAGAACATTAGTGTGTGTATTTGGTGTAATGCAATGCATTTATGCGGTTTGAGGTACAAAAAACACATTTTCCACATACTATATATTATTGTTGCTCCTCTCTGCCCCGCCTTTCTGAAACGCTTTGATTCTCACAAAGCTAATCGTTCTGAAAAGTGAAGTGTTGACTGATTGGCAAGCTATCCGGTGTGTTGTGATTGGACGAATACCTCAAGTGCGTGATGGAAATGTTACCCTTGTGATGCCGTTTCCCGGCACGACGAGACAAAAACAATAAAACCCATTATAAACAAGGCATTTGTTGCATCCAGTGGGGACATAACTACTGATTATAATGATTCATACTGTTATTTTACGTGTTGTTTTGTCACGCCATGTAAACATAACACCATGTCTGCATTTGTGATCGTAGAAACGACAAAGGAGCACTACTCTATACTGCTCAAAACTCACGTTTGAATAGTCAGTAGCAAATTCTTTAAATATGAAAACGTACTTACAGGCTGTGAGTCAGAAGCGCCAGACTGTCCTTGCAATGTTGGAATTGCAATATTTTATAGCCTTAACCCTTTGTGTACAGTTAGCATTGTATGCTACTCTCCCCGGTTCAGGGAGTCCTCTGTAAAATGCACAGCACCCACTCGAATATTTGTGTTGTACAGTTTTGGAACAGTGTTGTAAATATAACTTAACCACTGATTTCTGGTTGTGTCCTCATTTGGAAGGCTAAACAAAGTACTTTTGCTTTCACAATGAAACACACAGCGTCTCCACAACATGGCGTTGGCTTCAACAATACTACAGCAGGTATAAAAAGTTACAACTTCTTTCTTTGCATATACATGTGGGCGGCGTTATGCAAATCTACCCACACCATGACGTAGACACGGGGGCGTGTTTGAACGAGCTGTTTCAGGAAGGCGTGGCTGAGTGTTAACTTCTATAATAAATATCTCTTTGGGTTTGAGACTTTAAGCTTTGCAGCTTTACAGATCTTATATATGCACAAACAGCTTGAAACACTCCAAAGACAAAGAAAAACAAGAAACCGCATTATATGACCCCTTTAAGGCGGAACAGACAGATACACCTACTCCAACACTTTTAAAAGTCAGTTTAATACTAACCAGGGTAGTCCTGTTTGAGACTAGGGAAGTTCATGTTAGCATATAGTACAGGAGAGATGGTAGATAGATTTCCTAACTCCTCATCCTTCTCCCAACGCTGCAGACTGCGCTGATTGTAGGACAGGCCATCACCTTCCTGTTCAGTAGGAGTTGGAGGAGTGGAAGGGGTGGCTGGAGTGGATGGAGTTGCCCATGGGCTTTCCTCATCCTGTTCTGGACTGAAAAGACCACCTCGATCACTGAAGATTAGACAAAACAACAAAAAACATGCATATAAAGGAGGAGAAATTCATTAGGGAACAAACGTGAGAAGCAAGCATATTTACAGCTTACCGTATGTCGAAAAAGGGGGACTGGGAGAGACCTGAAAAAGAGTCCATCATACCAGTTGAGGGGAGTGCGCCAGATAAGGAAGCACCTGCAGTTAAATTTTTTTTTTATTTTGAGTGCAGACATGCATTAAAAAAAACTTGTTTTATAACAAATCTGAGTAATAATATGAAATTCTGCCCATACCTAGAAGGTTTCTCTGAGGGCAACTACTTTGATTTGAATCACCCTCCTGAACAGGCTTAATGCTTGGCTGAAGAGGCCCACTTGCAGCGATCCCTTCAGTGGGTCCAAGTACTTTCTGGAAAAACTGCTGAGAGTCCTGACCTTCTAGTCCCTGAGGGAGATCTGTTGGGTGAAAGAGCGATCTTTTGAGTAACTCAACTGTTCATGACACCAGGTACCTTACTTCCTTGTTAACAAAAGAAATGACCTTCATTCTTCTGTGCATCAGAACCATGTGTGTCTCCTGAGCACTGATCTTTGTTGGAAAGTTGCCCACTTGCTCCTTCTGCAACAAAATGTTGTGCAAGTTAAATATTGTGTTCTGAAAACATTTATTGTCTTAAAAAAAAAAAATATCCCACCTGTTCGATCTCCTGGAGGCTTGGATCCCTCACCCTCTTGCTTTAGTTCCATGGGCAAACCACTTGGCCTGGCTGTGGCCTCAGCTGTAAGAAGAAATGAAACAAATGTTTAAATCTTTGCCTGGTCTAACTTTATTATTCTCAAACACTAACACTGACAGTGTCTTACCTAGTTCAGAGGCTGTATTTCTGGCCCCATTCCCAGGGAGCGGAGGTCTCAGAACACCCTGTGTATGTCTTTGGGCTGGAGGGGCAAGAAAAGCTCTCTTACTCTGATCGAGTAACGTTTTGCCAAAGAAAGCCTCCTGTAGGTATGCAGGAAACATGTCCTCCAACTTGCTCTTCTTTCGGCCCCTGCGCTTCTTGGCTTGTTCACCCTCTCCCTCTGCTGTTTTTGCCTCTGGGACATCGAGAGGTATGTCAGGATGAGGTGCTAAATTTAAAAAAAACGAAAGGAGTTTTACAAAGGTTTGGTGATCTCTTATAATAGAAGAGATGTTGAGGCTGGCATGTTGGATCATACTGCGCTAAGAAACATCTCTAGAGGATGATGGTCTAAAAAAAGCTAAATGTATACTGTACAAAAACTAAAGGCAATACATACAGAAATGATTTCATAAACAAACTGAAATGCATTTTCATACATCATTCAAGACTGAAAGCCTTAGGCAGTTGCACCCACAAACATTTATTTTAATGCAGTTGGCAAGGACATTAGGGTTTGGTGTTCGCGTCAGCTTACATCAGTTTGTTGGAAAACTATACCAAACTCAAAACATTCCAAGACTCAACAAGCGCATATACAGTTTGTGGTAACAAGGTGAACACACTGATCCAACAAATCCAATGCTGGCTGCTGGTGTTTGCCGGCACAGTGTGAACTCCCATTTGGCCACACTTGCCTTCCTCAAGTTTCATTTCAGCTGCTTGACCTTCAGGAACACCATCGCCGGAGGCAGACAGACTCCTCCTCATTCGTGTGTGACACTTTCTTTGCCGGACCATGAACCCTCCAATCCCTATAAAGTGTAAAATCACATTATTAACCATTTCTTTCAAAGCATGAAACACTAACAGAGCCATTAGGAAATGAAGCGGTTCACTGACCTGGTCTGTATGGTTTACGCTTTCTCTTCTTCCCGTCTTCAGTCTCCTCTACTCCTCCTTTGAGAGTTTCACAGTCAGCCATGCCCTCTATACCTCCATCTGCCCCAGTTTCTCTGTCCACTCCTCCATCCCTATCTGGGCTCCCAGGGGCTTCCAGCTTGGGCTCACATTCCATCGCTTCTGCACCTCCTATTACAATTTCAGTTTCTTATTATTTGCATTCACAATCAATCAAAGGCAGTGAATCACCAAACAGATTAACACAAAGCTCCAGTAAGACAAAATAATTAAACATGGTAATAAACTGACCTTTCCCCTCATCACCATCTGCATCGCCTTCTTTCAGCTCATCGATACACATGGTGCCAAGTCGGGACCGGCGCTGTCTGCGCTTGTGCAGGGGTGACATGGACATGCTTCGCAATAAAGACATGCCAGTCTCTGTTAGCCAGACACCCTCCAGACGATAAAATTGTGGCTCTGAGCAAGTGGATGGAGAAAAAGAGATCAAGTCATATAAAAATAGCTAACAGATGAAAGCCTGACAACTAATTATCAAACATACACATACCTGGTTCCTTGATTTTGAAGGCTGACATCATAGGAGACTCCACTAAGAGAGACAGATAAATGGTTTTATTATGTGAAATTATGTGGAATATTAACACTTTCGAATATTCTGGCATTCAAAAGCATCATGAAACTCACCAACAGGCCTGGGGACATATGGAGTGCAGGCTGTACAGGCAAAGCCTTCATCAGATGCTTGTTCAACCTCATCCTCAGTGTAAAGACTCTCACATACAGCATGAACCCATCTATAAAGCCAAGAAACAAACCAGTAAGTCTCTTATGGTGCATTCATACGGGTCAACGCCTCTCATTTACTTTAAATGGAGTGACGCGAAACCTTGCCGAGGTCCGTTGCGCCACTTCGCTTGCATTGCTCGCGGCAGAAGTTAAAAACTTTCGCCTTTTTTTTTTAAAATCAGATCACCTAATGCAAATATACTAGTGCAGATGCTAGCCAATCGTGTTCATGCAACACCAGAAAAGTAATGTGATTGTCACTATGCTGTCATTATGATGGTCACGTCAACACCATGCTTCAGTCACACCCTCCGTCAACCATTGACGCCAAGTGTGAATGTACCATTACAATCACCAAAATGGTATTTTATTCAAAAATAACAATAAAAACTAATAATATAGCTGCAAGCAGCAATTACCGGTGTTCAAGCGCTTTGAGGCATTTAAGCACATACGAAAAAAAGACATTATCTAGCAAGCCTGTAACCATCTAAATCAATGATTTAAAAAAGCATTTTGGCAAATTTACCAAAGAAATATATATGTTTTTTCACATTTGTGACCGTTATAGCACCAACTATGGTCTGATCTCTTTAAAACTTTGTATGCTTGTTTAGAATCACCTGTCTCATGTGCTCACCAGGTTTCATGAAGTTTTGAGTTATTCTTTAGGCTTTACAGGATTTTAGGTACATTTGGACTGTTTATAAATGACCCTGTTATAGCTTCCCAAAGGGTAAATTTAGACATTTTTTTGATAAATATTGACCTAGAGAGTCCAGAGAATTGTTGAGAATCGTTTTGTCCAGCGAGAGCCAAAGATTCCAACAACATAAGACATTTCAGCCCGTGACTGTCTTGGTGACGTTGACGGTGGTGTGAGTACTACAATCCCTCCAAGTTTCAAGTCTCTATGACTTACGGTTTGCTCGGCACTATCAGTTTAACTTAGGGATTGCTAATCCTTGGCCACTCTAACGCGCTAATTGTGGAGTATTACTACAATTCAGTGCATCCTTGCTGAATAAAAGTACTTTAAGAAACCTTACTAAGCCTAAACTTTTTTAACAGGACTGTGCACATATTTTCTATTGGCCTTTTACTAACATTATGCATTACTGACCTGTCACAGTGCTGGCACTGCAGAAGCAGCTCCTCTTCCATGAAGTTCTCACGACACACAGGACAGGTTACCAGGCTGGCACAAGGGCCGCAGTGATTGTAGTTATTTTGCCACTCACAGTGGAACCCAGGGGAGCTAGCACCACACTGCATACAGCACACACACCTGAAGGGGGTAAAACAGTGCTTTGGTTAGCGCACTTCCTTTCAGGCTCACGGTACATATAAATATACGGAGGCAATGACTCACCATTTGCACTTCCAGCCTCCCTTGGGCACAGTCTGTAAGGGTGGGTCCAAGCAATAAGTGTGATAGCTGACATCACAGTCGTCACAAAGCAGCAAACGGGCAGGATCTGAAGCCTTCCCACACACCTCGCACACAATGCACTCAAGACAGCGCCAGCCTTTTCTCAACATCATCTTGGTGATCTACAGAGTAGACGTCCAAATATAGAAATCAATGAGTGCCTGTGTATAATGCTGGTAAACATACATAATAGAAAAAGCTTGAAAGCTCACCTTGCTGTTCACACAGTATGGATGATAACATTGTGCACACTGAGCACAGGCTAGAAGCTGGCCCTCCACACCCTGTCCAAAACTACCACACACTACACACATGTCCTGTTACAGACACAAAAAATAACACAGATCAAATAACTCATTCATGATGCTAAATTTTATAGGAAGTCAGAGTGGAAAAATGAAAGGTAAATTCATACCTGCTGCAGGACAAACTTATCAGTGTTGGAGAAAAGTACCACAGTATTTTGCATGGTGTCATCTTCCTCCTCATCTTCTTCCTTGTTAAGTCCAGTGTCTGCAGTCATGGTTTGCTGTAAATATATGCATTTCATTTAAACTTGCAAAACCTTGATTTATTTTAATGTTAAAGGGGACATATCATGAAAATCTTTAACTTTTTCCATGTTTAAGTGCTCTAATTGGGTCCCCGATGCATCTAATAAAAAAGGACAACCGGTAACTTTGTTTAGGTAACCCTTTCTCTGCAAGTATGTAAAAAAAAAATGAGCTGCTCAGATTTTGCCATTTAGATTTTGTTCCGAGTTGGCTGCACAGATGAGCACTTTTTAGTACTATTACTGTATATGACGCTGCTGCCACACAGATCTAATATAAACGTGATTTCTTTCCCAGCTGTTTACCTTCACAGACATAATCGACTGTGTTTGTAACTTCCGTGTTTTTAACAAACTTGTGTGTATTTGACAGTTTAAGCACAATAAGACATGAAAGAGAACTTAGATTAGTACTCACATGCCGTGTGACCGCAGCTTTCTGTATCAGAAGTTTAAACTGATATGGCTTTAAAATGCATGATTTTAACGTGAAAGATATGATAATCAAAAGCAACAGATGTTTTTTGGCAGAGCATGTGAGCTACAAACTGCAAATGCACAGCTCTATTCTGGATTTGCATTTGCATTTAAAGAGACATGCATGAAAACAACGTGCTTCTGCTTCCACTCAAAGTAGGCATTTAAAAAATTATATAGTAAATGATCTGTGAGGTATTTCGAGCTGAAACTCGAGCTGAACACTAACACATTCTGGGGACACCTGAGACCCAGGGCTCTACTCTTACCTTTCTTTTTAGGAGCACTTGTGCTCCTAACTTAAACTTAGGAGCACAGTCAAAATTTTAGGAGCACCTTCTAATCAATAATCAAAAAGTCTGATTAAAAAATTACAAGGTGATATTTTACACCTTAAAATGATTTACAGGGACATTTTGTTTTTGCTTTTGTAATGGCATTTTTCTAACTTTATTAAAAGTATGTTATCTTTCATGTCAATTTTTTTTTCCCATGATATTTTATAAGCTTTTTAAAATTTCTAAATTAAAACAACAGAATAGGAACAAGCTTGAAGGTGTATTTTCATGTTTAATGAGGCTCAGAGGTGGCATGAATGCAAATTCATAAATTAATGTTGAAATTAATGTTTTAAATATAAAATTTAGAATTTTTATATTTCTATATCATATTAAATATGATTTAAATAACTGAAAAAATTAAAAATAACTTTAAAAATTAAAACTACAACTGCCAGTAGGTGGCAGCTTGTCACTGATTTAATTACTAAATCATTCATTTGATTTGTTCAAACTGCTGATTCATTCAGAAATAAAGCAAGTGACTGTCTTTATGAATGGGTAATTGAATCATTGACTCATTAGATTCGTTTAAAAACGCACGTTCATTCATAAACGAAACACTGCTGTGTTTGAATGGAGATGCACAGCAGCTCAGTTGTGACTTGTTTCAAAATATTTTTGACGACGAAATAGAGCAAAAATCAGGCAATAGTGTTATTGTCAGACAACGTAATTAACTTAATATTAACTTCTTGTTTATTTAACTGTTGTATGAAATTAATATTTCATTTACAAACTCCCTTAAAAATCATTAAAAGCTCTCACTCACAGTTCATTGCAATTTCACAAATTTCCATTATAATCAACGAAGCTCTCTACGCTGCACAATGAATCTCTTAAGTTAAACTCTCTCTACACTTTGTTTATGAAAGGATTTGTGAGATATGTCTGTGATGAATTACTCAGCGTTGCAAAAACATGTAGAAACCTTTGAAGCTCCCCTCAGCGCAAACACAAATATGCTGATCGGGGTCAGTTGCACTGGTGCTCCTAAATATTTTTTCATACTCGCACGCAGTAGTTCTCAGTCGCAGAAGCGACTGAAATGGTCGCACTGTAGAGCCCTGCTACATTACATATTGTAAAATGGTGCATAATAGGCCTACTAGTAAAGGAAGAGCTGACAGATAAAGTGAAAAACGTACTAGAAAGGCATCAATGCAAGAGGCCATTGCTTTGAGACGTGACCGTCCACGTCCTCTTCCACCACTACTGCCGCCGGCGCCGCCACTGCCGCCGCCGCCNCCCCGCCCCTGCCGCCGCCGCCGCCGCCGCCACCACCACCACCACGTGGCCGCCGCTTCCCTGGGAAACCACTGCCTCTGCCCTGAAAGGCCAGAAAATACATGTATTAGCATCAAAAGACTACTTTTTGGACTAGTGGGGTACCTAAACCCATTAGAAGTTCAATGTTGCTAAGAAGGAAAAAAAAAAGTTCGGTGTCTGACATCCACCTGTTTTACCCTTGAGCGTCCAGGAGATCCTCTGCGCTTCACTTTATCTCCGTCGGGCTTCAGTGGATCAAAAGGCAACGAGTCCTCCGTTTCGGTGAGCAGCGAATCAGAACGGGTCCTGCCGGCTGGCACCAGACTGAGCTCCATAGACAGCATCTGAGAGTCCGCCTCAGCTGGCGAGCCGAGGAACCCGCTGCTGCTCTCGTCGCCGTGGCTAATGTTTGATGTCTCATCGAGGACCAGCTCTGGCTTCATATCCTCTTGCATTTCCTTCCTGGACTGGTCGTCTTCTCCCTGACTCTCATCTTTGAGGAGCGACTCCTCTAAGGATTCCTCCACCCCCTGCTCATCCTCCTCTTCTTCATCCTCAGACTGGCCCATTCTATCATCAGTGTCAGATGCAGGGGGCACTTCCGTCTGAGGAGCAAGGGGAGGAGTCCGGTCTATCGCCTCCTCTTGCCGTGTCTCAGAGCCCACCTCCTCCGAGTCCATAACAGCTGGCTCTTCTTCTTCCGAAACAGGGAGTGTGATTTGAGAAGGCTGAGAACACAAGCTTGTTAGAGGGTTTGTTTCTGTAGCCTCCTCTGTGCTGACTAACTCTGTTTTTGTCTGAGGAGTACTGTCTTGCTTTTGCAACTCCTCCTGCCTTTCTATGTGACTTTCAGCTGCATCAACTTGGGCTTCCTCTATAGTGTCCGGAACAGGGCTGTCTGGGCTATCCTTCACAGGAGGGTCCTGAGTGTCCACTGATTTTTCCTTAGCGGCCTCTGTAGCCACTGTTTCAATGGTAGTTGTCTCCTCTTTTTGTTTTTCATCAGCTTCTACAAAAGACAACAGACACAAGTTAGATACATATTCAAAACAATAAAACATATGTATATAACTTACATTTGCCCTTAGAACTAATTATTTTCATTACTCACTTAAACTATGCTGCCATAAATAAAAATAACTTTTTTCTTTTTTTTTAAACATTTTTGTAACCGGTTCAGTGTAAATGTTAACACATAACCTGAACTACTGTGGTGGGTTTTGAAATTTACCTGAAACTGTAGCTAAAGGGGCCTGCTGCTCTCTAGAGACCTCACTGTGCACATTCGTCTCTGTGGAGCCCTCAGCACCTTCTTGCCGTAGTTCCTCCTCCATAATGCTTTCTTTCACTTCTGATGTTCCAACCACCTCAAGCTCTGTCCCTGAAATGAAACACATCAGCTCAATATCCACATCTAATATCAGTCAATAACACTCTGTCCACAGAGAAACAAAACTAAGGTTGGGTATCACCAACTAGAACACTAAACCACACACAACACAGAGAACACACTCTGAACTGTAATTCAAATTTGCACTGATCAATAGACATTATTTTGTTACAAAATATTCAGATTTAAAATAAATTCTGTTCTTTATAACTTTCTATTCATCAAAGAATCCCGAAAGACTTATTTTGGTTTTCACAAAAACATTAAGCAGCACAACTGTTTTCAACATTAATAATAATAAGTAGAAGAAGAGGACATGTTTCTTGAACATATATATTTATACTACTTTGAATGTGCATCACCTGATCTACGTTGATGTCAAATCAAACTTCCAAGAAGCTTTGTGCATGTATATGGAATCAGTTTTATTGTTTTCTCCAAATTCTGTTTTATTTTTTACAAAATTCTATTTCCTCAGTTTATTTTTCTGTATTTTTTTTCCCAATTTTAATTTTCCTGGACTCTGTTTTAATGGTTAAATAAAAATATTGATCAAAAAGCATTTTTCTGTATTTTTTTTTCCCCAATTTTAATTTTCCTGGACTCTGCAATCATGAAACTTACACAATTTCACAGTAATTTACTACAAGTTTAACAACATTTTTAATGCCCTATGAAATAAGTTTTATTTTTTCTCAAATTCATTTTTATTTTTACAGAATTCTGTGTTTTAAACATTTTGGATTTCATTTGAACGGTTTCGTTAAATTTGAATCAAAACCATATCTAATTAACTGATTTTTTTTTTTTAAATAAAAGAATAAATAAATACTGTATTATTTTATTTACTTACTTTTTTTCCCAAAAATACTGTTCTGTGTATTTACATTTTTCAGCTAAATAAATTCTGGTCAATATTTTTTTCTTTGTAACACTTACTTAAAAAAAAATTGTGTTTTAATAATATTTTTAATATTTAAAAATATTTATTAAATCTTATTTTAATAATTTAATTATATGTTTATTATATTTATTATTATATTTATTAATTATCATTTTATTATTAGTATCATTACATTAATATATTTCTGTCTTCAAGTTAAACCATACTTTTATTTTGACAGGCTGCTGTGAAGACCTTTAAGTTTCTGTTTGTATGGGATATACAATTTTGTTTCAAAAGAAATAGTAAAATGCTCATGGTGACTCTCAGAGCAGTTCTAGAGATTGTTACATTTGTTCATGCAGTATTTATATTGAAATAGTATTTTTGCGGCTTAATTAAGTGCACTGATCTTTTGATTTATTCATCCAAAAATTGGAAAATTCGGTGACATTTCATGTTATACAGCAAATTCCATTTTTATGACTGGGTTCCGCAATTCTGACTGCGTTTTTAGCATTGCGGAAATCATAGGCCGCTAGTATATGTACAGGCTTTTCCTAAAAGCTGCATATAACCATCAAAACTTAAAACCCAACAGATGATTCTAAGGTACACAGGCAGAATTGTGTTTTAAACAACAAATTCATTAGTTACAACAAATGTCACACGCAATTCTAACAACCCCTGAATGTAGTTTGAGGGAAAAGAAACAAAAGAACGTCTTGGACCACGTTTAAAGCTGTATTTAGTTCGTATTGCGAGACTCGCAAAATATATATATGATCGTACAGTCTTATGAGAAACCAACAGAGCACGCTTCTAAAAAACAGAAAATTAAAAACATACCCAATTCCATTGGCACCTCCAAATCAGCTTTCTCATCTACTTGTGTGGATGACACCTCAGACTCGATTGGAACCTCATCTGGGATTTCTTTGCAGAGCACACAGATGCATTTCTCCTCAGGAGGCCCTGACAGAGACGCACAATCACTGTGTACCCATCTGCAGAGGACATCAAACACAAGTTAAATTTATGCAGAGACGAATGAAAGTCAGTTTGTTTGTTACTTCATGGCAAATACTGCTTCACACTAGAGAATCTTCAAAGGTCGCCTCCATTTTAGTAAACCGCTTCTTCGCAGAGCACTAAACGCTCTGCTCTAGACAATGAAGCAGCTCGCTTGCCTGTTCTTTATACCAGAAGGCACATAAACTGACCTGTGGCAGATGGCACAGCGATGTTGCAGGGAGACTGAGGGCTCCGTGGCCTTACTGCACACGCCGCAGACAGAGGTGCGCCTGCGCTGGCAGCCCTCGCAAACCGTGTAGCTCTCAAACCACTGTTCAGAGCCAGGAAGCTTTAGCCCTCGCATGCCACAGTCAATACACACACGGCACCGCTGAAACAGACATGCAAATCAGGTTAGACAAAACAATAGAGTGATATTTCACTCACAAAAATCACATTTTCCTACTCGCCAAACATCTGTACAAACTGATATCGTTATTACAAGCTGCAATCGCTCCAAGGGCTACCATAAAAGGATCGCCACACATTTAAAAAAAAGTGCTTAGATATCTCTTTATTTGAATTGGATAAGGTTCTTTGTGGTTCAACGACATGGCGGTGAGTTAAATGACAACAATTTTCTTTTTTAGGGGAACCTTAAAGAGGTTTCTCCATGCAGTTTTAGCATGAGTAAAGAGCAGAGCAACTATGTAAATAAACTGCACAGGTCCGATTTCTGCCTTAAATGGTGATATTACACAGATGAAGGGCATGCAAGAATGAGTCATGGGTTTAAGCTTACTTTGCACTTCCATGAATCAGGGGGCACAGAGTCCATGGCTGGCAGTAGACAGAAGGTGTGGTAGCCCTTGTCACAAGCATCGCAAACCAGCATCTTCGAATCCTCCCCTGGTTGCCTAGATGTTATTTAAAAACATATGCTTTTACCACAAAGTTATTGCAAACACCAATATAAATACAGTGTCGCACCTAAAAATTAATAATAAAGTAAATAATCAAATTTAATAACACAAAAAACTGAGTTGAGCAAGGCTTTATAAGGTTTTATATCCAATAACAGAATTGTGTTATATTGTGTTCTGTTTCCAATTGAAATATAAACATTTATATGATTTAAACAATTGCTTAGATAAAAACTGATTTATATCGTAGTGTACATATTTATCAAAATGTTCCACTCTAGAGTGATTTTATCTAGTTCAAATGTAGGTTTTGTTTTGTTTTTTTTCTGCACAAAAAGTATTCTTGTAGCTTAATAACTGGACTATTTTAACAACGTCCTTACTACCTTTCTGGGCCTTGAACGTAGTAGTTGCATTGCTGTCTATGCAGGGTCAGAAAGCTCTCGGATTTCATCAATAAATCTCTTAATTTGCGTTTTGAAGATAAACAAAGGTCTTATGGGTTTGGAGCAATTAACAACAAAATTTGCATTTTTGGGTGGAACTATCCCTTTAAACATCAGTGTATCTGTCAATGAAACCAAAAGATTTACCAAATTTTTACATAAACTGGATGTGAACATGCAAGCAGCATTCAAACTTACCTGCAGGTCTGGCACACCTTGCACTCGGGACACTGCCAACCTGACCGTTGAAGTGGTGTGGCACTGATCTCTAGACAGGCATCATGATAGTGCTGCCCACAGCCCGTACAGTATAGCAAACCCGAGAGTTCCCCAATAGAGTCGCAAACTGCACACCGCGCTTCCTCACCGGCTGCAAAACAAACACAGCATCATCTCATCAACCGTTGAAACGTGAACGTTATTTACTGATGATATCGCATTTGCTGCAATTCCATACCAATCTCCTCGGCCTTGTCTATGTGCTCTGGACAGAGGAGCGCCAGCTGCTTCATGGACTGGAAAGATCCACTCGCAGCCGAGCAGGGGAAGTGGTAGAACCGTGAGCAGCCTTCGGCCCGGCATCGGATGGTAGCACCCATCCGTTTACAATAATCACATGGCTGAAGCAGAGATAGAAAAGCCATGTAAAAGAAAGAGAA
Source organism: Labeo calbasu (assembly GCA_019740295.1). Lineage (NCBI taxonomy): Eukaryota > Metazoa > Chordata > Actinopteri > Cypriniformes > Cyprinidae > Labeo > Labeo calbasu. The sequence goes on along the minus strand of JAHKKF010529258.1, from coordinate 32,309 downwards.
ATTTATTTGCCTGCCATAAAACAAGATACAAGAGGTTTAATGCTCAGATAAAGGAAGCTCTCAACCTACCCGCTGTATCCCTGAGATGACTGCCTTATCCACGTTTATCAGCACCTCACCCTCAGTCTGCTCCACTCCCTCAGACCACACGGCACACCAGTGGTGAACCCAGCAGCTCCCTGTTTAATAAGGATGGATTTGCAGTTATTACACCACTGAAAAGATAATACATTCAAGGTAAGGTTTATGAGGACTTCTTAAAAATCACAATTTTGATCTATGATTCACACACACAGTTACCACAGCAAGTCAGCTAAACCTACCCACTAAAATGCTTACAAACCACATTTTAACCTATCGCAGGGCTCAACATAAGCCCTGGGGCCGGAGAGAGAACTCCATCAGGCCACATTTAATCACATATGTGACCCTGGACCACAAAACGACTCTTAAGTAGCACTGGTATATTTGTCAGACCCTCCAGCTTTTCGCCTTTCTGCGATCGCGGAATCCAACGCAAAAAAAAAAAAAAAAAAAAAAAATGCATTGGTACTTAATTATTTATAAAGCCTTCTTGGGGTTGTTGCCTTCTTATCTCTGCTGTTTTATGCAACCGAAAATTACCAAAAAATATTATCTTCGTTCGCAAAATTGTTATACTCTTTCTGTTCCTTTTACTCAAACTGAGCTAGGTAAGAAGTCTTTTATGTATGCAGCGCCGTTTGATTGGAATTTCCTCCAATCTAAATTAAAATTAGAAAATCTGCTGACTCTAGATCATTTTAAATCAGTTATCCGGCAAATGGAAGTTGATCTAACAATATGCAACTGTTTTTAGGTGTCTTTAGTCTGTCTGTGTGATGTTTATTTGTGATGTAATTGATCGTACTGCTGCACATTTTGGCCAGGACACTCCTGTGAAAGAGATTTTTAATCTCAGAGAGTTTTTTTCTGGTTAAATAAAGGTTAAAAAAAAATAAAAAAATCAGCAACATGTCGCATTTTTTTGTGATCCTGCATAATTTGCCTTTCAATGCAAAATAATTGCAAAAAAGAAGGTCTCACAAAAAAAATAAATAAGCAAAATAAAATAAATAAATAAAAAAAAAAACCCACTAAATTATAATTACTAACTGAAATATACTAAATTATCTGTAATGCTAAAAAAGCTGTAATTAATTATTTTCAAGATACAGATATGCGCACGTGATGTGAAACAGTGAACACAAAACTTTAGCTGGAATCTGCCTTTGGACCAGCTAAGCAATTTCCCTCAAGCACTGGCTCTGATCTGTCATATAGCCTACTAGGACTTAAACGGATTGCAGTAGATTCGTGATACGTATGGACCAGGTCAAGACGCCAACGTTCGGCATGTGATTTCGCAGATTAATTTGCCAATTTACACTTCCAAGCTATTTAAAACCACAAGAAGAAGAGACAAAACACAATTCGTTACTTACGCGCTGTTCTTGCATACACCTGAAGCGCGCACAAGCACAGAGACTTGTTTCAGACAGCGCGGCGTACCGAGTTGATTTCTCTTTCACGTCTCCTTGTGTTTAAGATGCATACGCATGGGGGTTTGCGGTTACGTCGCAATATTGGAAGCATTTCTGTTTTAAACCATGAAGGCGAGCCAATGGATAATAGTTATGCCGGTGAACGTCTTAACTTCAGTTTTAATTTTTTTTATAAAATTCACTATACAGAAAGTGAAATGTGGTAAATGTGCTATCATAATTATTTTTAAAAATATTACAAATTTTGAAAATTACCACCACAAAATCAGACATTTGGATCGCAAAATTTCCCAAAAAAAATTGGCGAAATCCTGGAGGGACTGATTAGTATAATAGCTAAAAAAGCATTGTATTGGTCAAAAGACCCATTTTTTTAATGCCAAAAATCATTAGGATATTAAGTAAAGATCATGTTCCATGAAGATATTTTGTAAATTTCCTATCATAAATATCCAAAATTAATTTCTGATTAGTAATATGCATTGCTAAGAACATTTGGACAACTTAAAAAAAAAAAAAAGATTTCTCAGATTTCAGATTTTCAAATATTTGTATCTCCAAATATTGTCCTATCCTAAAGCTTATTTATTCAGGTTTCAAACTATGTATAAATTCTCAGTTCTCAATAATATCAATATCAAGGTTTTGTGGTCGACATATATATTTTTATAACCCTCAAACCATAAATTTGGCTTCTTGTGATGTACTGATTAATATTCTCTTCGAATTTTGTTGATTTAATATACTGAAAAGCTAACGTTGGGTAATACAGATGAGGTTTAGATTAAAATAGGTTGACAACTATAAAAAGAAAACTGTTTTTATAAATAATGTTACTTCATTTTATCATTACAAATAATTTATTGTAACTATAACAAGCATGCATTATACTGGTAAAAAGTGACAATGAAGACATGTTACAAAAGACTTGCATTTTTAAAAATGCTGTTCTTTTGAACTTTCTACTCAAAGTTTCCACAAATATAAAGCAGCACAACTGTTTTCAACATTGATAATAAGAAATAAAAAGTATTTTCAGCACCAAATCAGCTTATTAGAAAGATTTCTGAAGGACCATGTGGTTGAAGATTGGAGTAATGGCTGCTGAAAGTTCACAGGAATAAATTACATTTTAAAAGATTTTTTTTAAAAAGCAGTTATTTTAGATATTTTTAGTGGTCCAGGGTTTTTGATCAGTCATACTATATCACAATATTGCTGCTGATGAACATAAGAAACTTTCAAAAACATTATTAAATTGGTAGTATACATAAAAAATAGTATAGCTAAAAAATACAATTCATAAATATTTTTGTGGTTGGGCAAGTGGGGGGGAAAAAAAAAAAAAAAAAATTCAGTAAACATGCCTAAATCTAAACAACCTGGTTGAACTCTGTATTGCTCAAAAAAAGTTACAAATAAAAAATGCTTAATGTAAACAGAAACCAAGTTATTCCACTCATTCATGGAGAAATGTGATAAACTGGGAAGAAACTTACTCCAACGTCCAAATATGACATTATTATGATTGAAACATTTTGATTTCATTATCATACCCGTGTCATCAAAGAGAGATGCCAGACAGGTGGATTCAGAGAATCCAATGGAAGACAGGTCATCGTTTCCAGCTGCTGGCAAAGAGGAGACAGAGGGCTCCAAGCTGGGTCGATCGGAAGAGCGTCCAAAACACCGGAGCTCCCGCTGTCCATGCAGACTACGCTCCACACAGTTACACAGAGCACAGGCCCTGACAGTCTCCCTGGACAAAAAACGAACAGGCAAGATGATCAGCCACTGTGTAAACACTGCTTCAACAAAACAGCCCTATGTAATCAAACTGGATGCATTAATACTCAAATTTTGGTTTATATTTGACCTTGGCTGATAGGTTGATGCCTCTAAACAAGGGACTAGTTTGTCTACATAACGTCACGTTCTATTTAATGAAGATAGCCTTTTCTTATAAACCGAGCTATTCAAGCATGACCTACATTTTATGCAAAGCAGCACAAACCGCAATATTTATAGAAGGCCTTACAATGATGAGCTGGAAGTGTCCACAGTAGTGCCTGAGATGTCCTCTGCAGCAACAGGGGCACTCAGTTCCCCCTCAACTTGGACGCTCTCCTTTGCAGGGGTCCCATCATCAGCTGAGAGAAACACGGTGGTCGTAAGATAAGATGGAGCAAATATAAATGTGCCCTTTAAAAATCCCAGATATGCAGTACTGTTCCCTCACAGGGATTTCAAGCAAAGGTCATGAGCTAGAGAGGACTCCCATTTAAAGATATCATCGCTGTGCAGGACTTAGGATTTATTTTTTATACACTTTTTTTTGTGTCAGCATGCATGCATTTTACCTATAGTACATCCACGAGTATAGTTAAGATGATTAAAAAGTTACAAAAGTGTTTACATGCCCCTTTATAAACACGCTTAGAGATTTATAACACACTTATGGCTTAAAAAAAAAAACATTTTTTCGCTCATGTTTACTAACCTGCAGTTTCTGAATCATTTTCTTCGCAGTTTGATTTCTGCTCGTCCATTCCTACTCCTGAAGAAGATCTCTTTTGCAGAGATCTGAAACAGAGAGAACAGTGACAAGATTTAAAGTCAAAATGCTTGTACCAACCATGCAGAGCAGCATGCATGCATGTACAAATCTAAGTTTTGCAGTGATCTACAGTCACAAAACCACTGTCATTTTACTTAAGCCTCCCAAAGGCGGTAAAGGAAAAGTTAGACTGGTTAACAGTTAGTAACCATTCTTTGGATATTGCACACCAGCCGATCAGCCGCGTTTGGGAACGTCTAGCCAAACCGCAGCTGCGCAATTAATGTGCATAATCCACCAAAGTTCAAATTACTCCACACCTAACTACGCAAACATTACTGTACATAGGAAAACAGCCCAAAGCAGCTGCTTAAATACAAACCATGAGGTGGATTCGCGTGTTCGGTGCATTTTTCTCCGTTTTGGTTAACGCTGGTAGATAAACAACAGTTTGCAGATTTTTTAAATTTGTGTGATCCTGCAGCTGCGTCGTTCTGCTCAGCTTACAGTAGTGCCTAGACGCGGCTAACACGCTAGCTTTCTGACCGGGGTTAACAAACTCTCTGCAAAATAATCCGCTCGCCCATCATCAAACCGGGCAAATACAGACACGTATACACAGCTCCGTTGCTTAGTGATACCCCGCGGTCAATAAAACTCTATAACTTCGTGCATAACTAAGATAACGCGTTACTTTCTTTATGTAAAACGACGCTAAAGGGAGAAACACAAAGAAAATACAACTTCCGTGTAGCGCGCTTCCTGTGACACACACAGCGTGGTCGGTCTACAACATGGGCATCGATATTTTGTTCCGTCTGTCATTTAGTTCGCGGGTGCACGTTTTTAAACTCAAATATGGTCACACTGATAAAATGACACCATGAGGAACTTAATTTGCAATGTACTTAAACTGACGTTTATTCAGTTACGGACTACCTTATCCACCCCTGTTGCTAGATCTATCTATCTGAATTGAATCAGGATGATATGTCACCTAATGTTGCAAGTTCACCAGGAAATGCAATTCAGTTACAAGGTTGCATAATGTGCTTAAGATTTCACGCATATAAGAAAAAAATATGAAACAGACTGAAATACAATGTCCTGTTCTTGTCATAACCCCTACATGCACATTTCCTGATTTATATGCCTGTTTCCTCCCATGTTAAAAAAAAAAAGATGTGAAAACATTATTGCAAGAAATGAAATCAGTAGATGCATTTTTAGATAAGAAATAATAATGGTATTTGTTTATTTGATTATTTTTCATAGTGACATGTTTAGTGCCTTTTATGAATAATATTTAAAGGGATACTGTACGTTAATAACAGACATTTTCCAGATAATAAAAATACTAGACAAGACATTTATTTGGTTAAGCATCACCTTTAATTATGAATGAGAATTTTTGCATGTAAATAAAATCAAGCAATCAGCATTATATGTGACCCTGGACCACAAAACCAATAATAAAGGTCAATTTTGTGAAAATTGAATTCATAATTCATTAAATAAATAAGATTTCCATTGATGTATGGTTAGAATAGGACAATATTTGGCCGAGATACAACTATTTGAAAATCAGGAATCTGAGGGTGCAAAAAAATCTAAATATTGAGAAAATCGCCTTTAAAGTTGTCCAAATGAAGATCTTAGGAATGCATATTACTAATCAAAAATTAAGTTGTGATATATTTACTGTAGAAAATTTACAAAATATTTTCATGGAACATGATCTTTACTTAATATCCTAATGATTTTTGGCATAAAAGAAAAATCGATTATTTTGACCCATATTTTTGGCTATTGCTACAAATATAACCGTGCTACTTAAGACTGGTTTTGTTTTCCAGTGTCACATATCATGTTAATCCTTAAATTAACTTTTTATAGACAGGTAAAATGTATTGTGATTGTTATGGAGGGAAAGCGTATAAAATCAGCGTTGTGTTGATGTTCTGGTTGATCCTGATATGCTAGCGGGTTATTCGGGAAACTCAATCAAATGTTTTTCTATAAAAGCTAAATCGTTAAACGTTTCTACCATCATTTGATTTGTCATTTTGATCAATTTGTTTAGTTAAGGTATTCGTATAAGGAACCGTGTACAGATAACAAATCCTGTACGCATTGCTGCTTGCTGCTTCCCCATTTCAACTTTCAACTGCGTAGCTAATTACAAAATATGGGACATTACTGCCATTTGCCCTGGTGTGTTTTTGTGTTTGTTTGGCTGAAAAAAATGAATCTGAAGTTTCATCTATCCGATGCTAAAATATTTACCACACCACCTTGAAAATCCATGACCCTTTAACTTGGAATAAACTGTCAAGCTAAATCCTTTCACACTAATTTGTTGACATGTTTCCCAAGCGGTTTAAGTCCCAACACGCTAACTGACAACCACATTCACATACGCTACGGACAGCACAGGCACTAAACGAAATACCTATATAACCTCGTCTGTGTTATAGCATGTTTTATACCGAGGACAAATATTAAAAAAGTAACCAAACGCATTGCTTGTAAAGCAGTGCATGCTAACAGGCTGCACGAAGTAGCGTCCCTACGTGGTATAAAACTGCAACCACTGCTAAAAAATACGACATGTTTTAGAGTAATGACAAATTTAAATATTTTTTTATTACCAGTCCCACTTTTGCAAAAAATAAATTCAATAAATAAATGAATTAAACAAATCACCCAGTTTCACATTTGCTAACTCAGCTTGCTAGCCGGATACTTTCACACTCCAAAATACTGTTGCTCTTTTCAACAACAACAACAAATTGAGCAGTTTTATTAACTTGCTTAGCAAACTAAAACCTCGGGATTTCACAACAACATATATTCGACAGTTAGCAATACATTAAGTCATAAGCTTTATCGTTTTGGTGTTCATAAGGTCTTAATGACGGATGGTTCATGAACTGGTGCTGGCTAAAAATATGGCTTACCCATTTACCAAGGACATAAACACTCATGCATCACGCTAAACTAAAACACAACAAGCTATAGGAAAAGAGCCTGAACTGCCAACACTAAAACAGCACAATCCTAACACCAGCGTTTGTAACCTTGAGTTTAGGAAACGCAATGGTACGTAACGTTATGAAGCTAGCAGCACATTCATTTTGGCCGATAGATTCGCACTCACTTCGCTAAATGGACGAAGAAGGGGGGCCCGAGTATCGCTAGGGTGATTAATCAGCAAGTATATTTATTTCTAAAAAATTAAATACTACTTTTAACACTCACCTACAAAGCGCTGCTAACGTCCTCGTACATGATCGGAACAATCCTCCGGATAATAATCGCTGGGGTCCGTTTCATTTCATTAAGCTAGCTTTGGCTAGGCAGGGTTTACTAGTTTGTTGTTGATGGGGGAAGTGCTGTCGGACGAGCAAACGTTTGCAAAACTACCTGATATTAAGATTTTGGCTGGCCGATACCAATGAATCAAATGAGTTCATGCTGGACTCTCGTGTTTGCTGCTTTCATCCAGACTGAGTAGCTTTGGCTAACCCACACCCAGATCTCCAATCTGGAGAAATCTAGCACGCTTGTTTGATAAACTTGCTTCATGTAACAGTTTGAAGAATCCTGCACCAGCTTTCTGACTGTGTGAGTGCAGGCTGCAGATTAAAACATGTTTTTAACACCGATGCTGAGTCCAACTGCGACCCCTACTTTTGAAAGGACAAACAAATTAGGGGTGTACTACAAACTCTGGGTCATGGTTAAGTTGGTTAGACAGGTGTTAATTCTGTTCGTTTCTTCCGATTTACCGTTGAACCACCTGTCCTTCACAGTGCTGCGGAGATGTGATACTGTAATGGACTAAAACTAGCTGTTGTTTTGTCAGACTTACAAACTATCTATGTCTGTCTGTCTGTGTCTGTCAGTCAGTCGTCTATAAAATACTAAATTATTAATCTATACAACTAAACAATTGCATAATCTATTTATGTATCCTTCCTGTTTATTTATTGCCTTAAAAGGTAGCCCTTTTAAGTGGCCGGTTTATTATGCTAACAGCAGAACTCTAAGTACAGAGACATTTAGTCATAATAGATGCCAGTTCATCCTTGCTTTCAAAATTAGCACACTATTAGCTCAGTGAAAATCGATTCTAAACAAAACATTTTTAAATGAGCAAATGAGACCACAAAATATTGCCTGATCAAAGGTTAACTATTAGTCTATTCTTAGACTAGATAAATATAGATTTAAAAAGAGATGGACTTTATTGATCCCAGAGTGCAAATGCATGAGCTGCCAGTTTTTAAATAGAGAGCCTTCTAAAGTTGACTGAGTATGTATGCCTGTATATGACATGGCTATTTCTTAAATATTATTATCTTGTTTCAATCTCTGTGCCTATAAGATACGCATTGCTTAGCAAGATAACATGATCTTTATCTAAAGAGGAAACGAAGCAGATGTATATTTGTATCCTTTAAGCTGGCAAGAGTCACATACACTACCAGTCAAAGGTTTTTGAACAGTAAGATTTCTAATGTTTTTTAAAGGAGTCTCTTGCTCACCAAGCCTGCATTTATTTGATCCGAAGTACAGGAAAAACAGTACAATTTTGAAATATATTTACATTTAAAATAACTGTTTTCTATTTGAATATATTTAAAAATGTAATTTATTCCTGTGGTTTTAAAACTGAATTTTTAACATCATTACTCCAGTCACATGATCCTTCAGAAATCATTCTAAAGTTCTGATTTGCTGCTTAGAAAAACATGTATTATTATTATGATGATGATGTTGAAAACAGATGATTTTTTCCCTAAATTTCTTTGATGAATAGAAAGTTTAGAAGAACAGCATTTATCTAAAATAGAAATCTTTGTAACATTGTCACTTTTGAGCAATTTAATCAATTTAAAGTATCCTTGCTAAATAAAAGTATTCGTTTCTATCATTTCGTTCCCCAAAAACATAACCGTAAAAATGTTTCTTGAACAGCAAATCAGCATATTAGAATAATTTCTGAAGGATCATGTGACACTGAAGACTGGAGTAATGATGCTGAAAATGTAGCTTTGATCACAGGAATAAATTACATTCTATAATATATTCCAATATAAAGCAGTTATTTTAAATAGCAAAACATATTTCACAATATTACTGCTTTTGCTGTATTTTGGATCAGATAAATGCAGGCTTGGTGAGCAGAAGAGAATTCTTTAAAAAAAGAAAAAAACATTAAAAACCTTGACTGGTAGTGTAGTTTGGATTACATGCAGTACTCAACATGTTCAAACAGACTGTTTAATTCATATACTGGAGACTAATAAGTTGAAAGAATGGCCATTTATGGACACACTGGAGCACTACCAACATCTACCACAATGAAGTCATGTTCCCTCCAATATATTACTCAAGCATTAGGTCATGTTTATTTTACAACTGAAATTGCAATATTCATTTGCACAGCACAGGTCTTATCTGTCTCATATTGTTCTGACATTGATCTCCATAGAGCATAAATTGAAAGCACAGTTTTTTCTCTGTGCTTCCTGATCATACCACATTGACAAGATTAATAACTTCTTCCCAGCTTTCACCAGGATTAGTTTGAACAGGAAAGGTTTGAAGCAGCCTGACTAAGCTTATCTTTAAAATCTGATTGGTGCACCGAAGGTAATTGTTGGGTGGGCCTACATTACAGTCTTTGCCATTGGCTTGATCCAGACAGAACATCTCCTCTCTAGTGGGGGTGTGTGTCCATCTGCCCCCTCTATGACCAAGATAATCCTCTTCTATACCTTCACAGCTGTGAAAAAATAAATAGAGGAAAAAGCATGCACTTCCAAAAACAATTTCAAAAGCATTATTTTTTGTTACAATTTCACAATGCTAAATCTTTTACATTGTCAGGCAATAATGGATCAGAATTATTCACTTATGTTTAATTCAACATTTTGTTTACACTGCATCAATGCTGTTACATATTTCAAATGGACAAATAAAAGAAAACAAATGTAAAACATTACAAATAATCATTTATTACCTTGTTAATTTAATTATTAATTCCAGGAAGCCGATAAATTGCAAATCTTAAGCACATCAGAATAGACAGTGGTGTATTCTTTGGTGTCCACAAGGGGGTGTAATGCACTTAGTAAAAGCCAGCCTGTTTATCCCTGTTTACCACACATTATCAGAAAAAAAAGGTACAAAAGCTGTTACTGTGGCGTTTCAAAAGGTGCACTTTTGTACCTTTTAGATACTAATATGGCTGTCAGTCGATTACATTTTTTTAATTTAATTAATTACATGATGTTTCGATTAATAAATCAATTTGACAGTGAAAATACCCAAAAAAGATTATTTAAAGCTATTTTTGTGTTAAATGAGAAAGTATCAAGTGGACATTACAAATTGTAGCTTTAGAAAGAAATATTTGATTCAACATGAAATTTATTACACAGAAACATTTACGCTGCAACAGCCTAACGTAAACTATGGAACATAAAAGAAGATTATTTAATATAATAGCAATATCTCAGTATTTTTTGTTCATATGTTTCAGAAAAGAAAGGTTTGAAACGACATGAGGGTGAGTAAATGGTGACAGAATTTCAGTTTTTTGGGTAAACTATCCCTTATTTATTTTATTTTATTTTTAATGAAATGATACTCTAAATAAGAAACAAAATCTGCCAGCAGGTGGCGGTAAATGTCTTTATGAGTCATCCATTCATTCATTCTAATCGTTCAAACGGCTGATTCATTCAGGAATAAAGTAAACGGCTCTCTTTATGAATGAGCTTTTGATTCATTGATTCACACGGTTCGTTCAAAACGCGGATTCATTCAGAAACTAAACACCTCTGTCTTCTGCTGTGGCTTCAGAGGTAATATGTTCTCTGCAAAATTTTGCAGAAACACATGATATTGTGTTTAAAATATAGGCTATTTATATATAAATATATCAACTTCTTATTTAGTGAACTGTTATATAAAATCACCTTTAAGCTCGTGATAGATGTAAATATGAAACAAAACACATACTGGGGCATATTTGCATCAATATCTTGATTTTTAGGGCATAACTGCATTTATGGAGTTGTTGCCCTGCATCATATTTGTCAAAAGTCAACTATATGAAATGTCAGATGACCTACAGGTCTGGGGGCAGGCCACTGATTTAACGCCATTAAAAAATTTAATCGCGTTCTTTTATCTAAATAATTAAGTTAACACGTTAAACTGATAGCCCAAGGACTAATATGTACCTTTAAGATACTAGTATGGACTTTTTAGGTACAAATGTGCACCTTCTGACGCGGTACCGCCCCAGTTGACAGCTTTTGTACCATGACATTGGAAACTGACCACAGTTAGTCATTAGACATAGTTAAACTGCAAACAAAATATTTGACTTACACCTCATTTATGTTTTATTGCTAGCTATAGGATGTAATGTAATCTGTTGATTTCTCATTAAAAAAAAGGTTTCAAACTGGAAACTGGCGTGATATTTTGTACTGAATGAAACTCTGTGTTTTGTGTGAATAAAATCTAGGCAGATGGGGTTTATTTTGCAACACAATAAACTACAATAACTTTAAGTAAAAATAAGATTACAACAACTGTATCAGTGTCTGGTATAACAAATAATCAGAACTACATGAACATACAGTTTAACATGAAGTATATATATTATGAATCCAAAAGTATAAAAATAAATATTTATTACTCTTTGAAATATTTTCTTGTAAAACAAACATAAAAATACATGTTTACATTTTGAATCCCATAATTGTCCATATGGTGATTATTCATTATGACAAGTCATATTTGAAAAAATATGATTTTTTTTTAAGTTACACTGAATATACATACAATATATGCATAACTGCAACACATTTACAAATTCTAAATGTAAGAAGTAATTGTAACTTTACATTATATGTGGTGAGTAACTATACCAGTTATAGTGCTTATTGCATTTCCTTTTTGGTCAGTAGTTTTTAAAAAGCTATGATTTATTTTGCCATTTGCACTGTTTTGACCATCAGTAAAACTTCTGAGGGTCAAGAAATATCTGTCCTAATGTGTGCAAAAGCCTTGCATACCAGTAAACCTCCTTTTGCTGCAGAAAACTGTGTTCATTTTCCGTTTCCACTGTGACTGCGAATGTCTTGCATATGCTGGAAGAACTATTGTGCATCACATCTGTATGGAAGGTCTGATCTGTGGAACAGATATTAGAGACCATGGCATTACTTTTAACCACCACTCTTTGTGAGTTCTCTTCCACTGCTGTGTGGAAAAAGCGAAAAAGTACATGGAAAGGCCAAAATGCCCAGTGTGCGAGTCTGTGATCCTCAACAGAAGCGTAGTTGGATACCAGCACGCCATCCACAAATAAGTTCCCATGTTCTGTCAAAGGAGCATAAACCCCCATCCTCTCCTGCAGTGAAATTGAGACCACTTTAGATGGCTGAAGTCCTCTGTTGTCCCCAGTAGTAAGTATATAGTCCCCAGTCCTGACTTTTTTGGCAAACATAGCTTCATACTCGTGGTGATGCAGTTTGAGATTGGGAGCCGCAAAGATGAGGTGATTGGGAGTAAGTGCCATTCGTTTTCCATTTTCAGTGGTAAAAATCAAGAAAGTGGTTCTGCTCTCTCTATCCAGATGTAAAAAGAGAAGTACCCGACTGAGAACGATTTCACCTGACTCAGACAAGGAAAGCACCTCCTCGCCAGGCCGCAAACACAACATAGGTTTTTGCACACCATCAGCTGTTGTCACAAGTCCTGACCCTGAAAAGCAGCCACCTTTTTCTACAGCCACAGAGTGATCTGGAAACAAATTTTTGAGGTTGAATGAGTTATCAACTTCGACTTGAAATCAAGTTCTGTCATGACAGCTCTTTAGCATGGTAATATGCTTGCCAGTGTTAATGTGTTTGGTCTTGGCGGAAGAGATCTGCTACGCTGATGCTGCTGTGGCAGAGCAAGTACCGAGACTTGCTACTGTCAATACATTCATACTGCTGCTGTGAGCTTCTATCTATCTATAGCAGATCTATACAGGTGGAGCTGGGGAAGGTGGAGGGTTCTGAAGTGCTCTGCAACTGTTACGTTAAGCACTCGCTGGAAATTTAAAGGGATGGCTCATCCAAAAAAATGAAAATTCTGTCATTAATTACTCACCCTCATGTCGTTCTAAACCCATAAGACCTTTGTTCATCTTTGGAACACAAATGAAGGTATTTTGAATCCGAGAGCTTTCCGACCTCCATAGACAGCAAGGGTGCTACCAGGGTCAAGGCATAGAAAAGTAGTAAGGATATCGTTAAAATAGTCCATGTGACATCAGTGGTTCAACTGAGCTACAAGAATACTTTTTGGGCGCAAAGAAAACAAGAATAGTGACTTTATTAAACGATTTCTTCTCTCCCGGGAGAGTTCTCCGCCATTCTCTACGCTACGCCTTGTTTACGAACAGAAGAATGCACGCGCATGCATTGTGGTACTCTCAATAATGGTAAAATGGTGAGAAATCATTAAATAAAGTCATTTTTGTTTTTTGCACACAAAAGTTTTCCACTGATACCACTGATGTCACATGGACTATTTTGATGATGTCCTGACTATGTTTCCCTGCCTTGAACATGGTAGTATCTTTGCTGTCTATGGAGGGTTAGAGACCCTTCAGATTTGATCAAAAATATTGTCATTTGTGTTCCGAAGATGAACAAAGGTCTTATTTTTTAGGATGACATGAGGGTGAGTAATTAATGACATAATTTTCATTTTTGGGTGAACTATCCCTTTAAATGCTGAACAGCAAGTTCACTGGATGCTGATGCATAAATAAACCAGCTGCGCCATGTGAACAATGATGTCATTATGTCAAATTGAGTTAGAACCTATCAGACTCGAACTTTGGATTTAAAGAGATAGTTCACTCAAAAATGAAAATTTTGTCATAATTTTCTCACCCTCATTAGTTTTTGTCCATATACAATGGGGTCCAAAATAACATTGGACACCAATGACTTTCATTGCATGGACATTTTTCAAAATATCTTCTTTTTTGCTCCGCATACAGTTCTGGAACTACATGATGGTGAGTTAATTATTTTTGGGTGAACTATCACTTTAAGAGCTACATCACAAGAATGAGGAATAACCATGAAAAGCAAAGATTTACAAGCTTACCGGCTTTGACAGAGCAGTGCACATGGTACTTGGATTCATAGTGGACCCAGTCAAATCCCGCCTCAACTGCCAACTGCGCAAGTAGTCCATATTTTTTTGTGTCCCTGTCTGAGGTGGTAATGTCAACCGCACGGCCCTCATAATGCAAAGAACCAGGAGGGTGATGACCGTCCTCATCCCAGGCTTCTGTCACTCGCAGTCGGACCCCAGGCCACTGGTTCATGACTGCAATTGCCAGTTTATTGAGGCAGTCCTTACAGCGCTGCGAAATATAAAGAACAAATGAAACCATCAAACAGGTGACACAAAGGGAAAGACTATACCATAAACAACTTTGGACCCCACTGACTTTCATTGACTTTTCATATTTGTAGGTATTTTTCACCTCAACTGTCCCAGATAGCCAAAACTCCTCCCTTTTACCAGTGATTCAATCCAGAGGTGTGCTAATGCTGAAAGCACAGCAAATACCATGACATTTCAAAATTCTTTGTCAGAACTTGGCGCCGGTAGACTTCAGCAATTTTTCTCCAGCTCTGCAAAAGGCCATTTCCACCCCCCAACATCTAACAATAAGAACAAAGCTACTTTAACTCATTTCCAGCATTCTTTGGACACTTCAACATGGCCACAGAGTAAAGCCAAGGTCAATTCCTTTTTTTTTCCTCACACGATTGGAACATTTTCACACAGTCTTCTGAATGACCCCAATGTCAACCTTGAGACTTTGTAACACAGAATTTAGACTTCCTCCTTGCATTCTCCAAATTTTGCATCTCTCTACACTTCACGTAATGTGGAATCTGTGAAAAAGCAGTATTACTTGTTGGTGAAAATAATATTATGTGACCTAGGGTTGTGATTGAGAGGGTATGGGAAAAGGCAAGAGAGCAAACCAGGGTCGAAAAGCCAATTAGAGCGAGAAGAAAGCAAAGACCAGTCTGAGCGAGAGGGCAGATGGATGGAATGTTTAGACGTGTACTTGGGAATGTGACAGCAAGAGTGAGAAATCAAGAGGGGAAGAAAACAAACCAGGGAGATTTTTCTCGCAATGCTGTTGGACAGAGGCGATTCATTGTGAAAACTACAATAGAGGCTTTTCCGATGGTGCCATTACTTCAACAGGCGAGAATTCTGCACAGGCGACCCCGCAGAGGCTTGAAAAGATGCACAAAGGATAGCTTTCAGAGTTGGGCAACCAGAGGGCACATGCATACGTACACATACACCAACTTGAAGCACTTTCATAAGGGTCCTCGTAGTTAACTAGATGCCAATCTATTATCAGTCATATCAAACTTATCAGTAATATCTCAAAACAACCTATGATACCATAATGAATTAGGCCATGCCAAAGAACACAATGTCTATTTTTATTAACGCACTCAACTCAAATTCACATTTGAATGTCTCATATTTTGGCTTCTGTGTATTTAAGGTTTAAAAAATAATATTTAGTGTACTCTGTGTTCTTCACAATGTTATCTGCCTTACCTACCTTCATGTTTATACAAGGGAACACGCACACACTCGTGGGCTAAGGAAGTAAAGGTGTAGTGATCATTTTATAGCTCACTAACGAAGAACCTGGTTAAAGATTAATGGTGCTGTGGCTGTCCAGACAGTCTTATTGTCACGTTTTTTACATTGCCTAGGGAACATAGCAACAAGGGTAAACATTCTATCAACATCATGAGGTCGTGACAGTCTAAATATCTCCTCTCGGACTATTTAAAATATTGCAGGGCCTGTTTCTCTCACCACTTTTTAGTTGTTTGAATCAATTTGCATGAAAAAAGACAATGAAACAGTTGAATTACAGGAATAACAAAATCCTGTTATTTTCAAGTACTGTTTAACTGTGCATGAAGTATGTCATGGATGACTGAGAGAGTTGAAAGGGCCACCCAATGCATCTGGGTCATTCCACGAAATCTGTGTTTTTTCCATTTTGATTTTAAATTAGGTTTTAAACACTACATGAAACAAAGCATGTCATTAGGTGTTAATAAATCGCTTTGTGCTGACTGTAAAGTAAAAAGGTATGACAGTATTTAGTTGTTACTAGCCTTGTGCTTAAGATTATGACAAGTGTTTATGAGAAAGATCATTTAATGCTGATAGCTGTACAAATAACTGTATAACATACATAACCATGGTCACATCTATTACTGCAGAGTTAATGAAATAATAAAAAAGACCAGGCACTTATGAAAAATTCTGAAAATTCAGAAAAATGATGTTGTAACGACATATGTGTCATTTTAATAAAGGAGAGTATTAATGGCAACAGAGGTGAAACATAACTAATGTGTTCTGATAAACTATTATATAATTTATATATAATTTATTATATATAACAATATTATTCATATATAATTAATTATATAAACATACACCGCTGTTCAAAAGTTTGGGATCAGTAAGTTTTTAATGAAATTTCTCATGCTCATCAAGGCTGCATTTATTTGATCAAAAATGCAGAAAAAACAGTAATATTGTGAAATATTATTTTAATGTAAAATAACTGTTTTCTATGTGCATGTATATTAAAATGTGATTTATTTCTTTGATGCAAATCAGAATTTTCAGCATCATTACTCCAGTTGTCAGTGTCACATGATCATTCAGAAATCATTTTAATATGCTGATTTATTATCAATGTTAAAAAAACAGTTGTGCTGCTTAATATTTTGTTGGAACCTGTAATACTTTTTTCCCAGGATTCTTTAATAAACAAAAAGTTAAAAAGAACAGCCTTTATTTAAAATAGAAATCTTTTGTAACAATATAAACTAGCATTTAAAAGTTTGTGGTCAGTAAATTTTTCTCCTTTCTTTTTTTTTTAAAGAAATTAATACTTTTATTCACCAAGAATGTGTTAAACTGATAAAAAGTGATATGTCATAAGTCATATGTTCCAAAAAAATTCAGCAGCACAGCTGTTTCCAACACTGATAATAAATCAGCATATTAGAATGATTTCTGAAGAATCATGTGACACTGAAGACTGGAGTAATGATGCTGAAAATTCAACTTTGATCACAGGAATTTTAAAATATATTAAAATAGAAAACCATTATTTTAAACTGCAATACTATTTCACAATATTACTGATTTTTCTGTATTTTTTAACAAGTAAATTCAGCATTGATTAGCGTAAGAGAACGCTTTTGAACGGCAGTGTATAAAAAAATCTGTTAAAAGCATGATTAAAATATCGTTTAGTCATTGTTTACACGTGCTTAAGACACACAAAAGCACTGTGGAGTGACCCATGTGCAAAATGGGACGCAGTTGATACTATTAGACACTGGTTTCCTTTACCTTGGTCATGAACCGGTCAGCTTTGGTATGTTCCTCGTCTTTGAAGTCAATGTCAGTGTTATAGTTGCACACGAGCTCATTGAAGCGTTCCGAACTGCGCGTTATCCTGCCCTCCGCTCTTCCGCTCGCTCCCAGGTTGTTCTCAGAAACACCGGGCACGTACTGTTTGTAAGACATTGGAGTCAGCTTGCGTTGCCTATGGCGAGTGCCGTAACCCGGACCCGGTCCGCATCCCTCCACCAGCAGCCATGAATAAAGACACGCAGTCAGCAGGCCGAGCCTCGCCAGCCTTAACCAAGGAGCCAACGTCATTGACGCGCGTTAAGTGTGTCAAGGGATCAGCGAGCCGCGAACCCTGCAAAGCGAGCGTCTCTCCAAGCTCCTCGGGGCATTTCGTTAACACAACTGACTTTTTCCATGTCCATATCACGGTGGTGAATTAAAATGGGCACTCGTGGTGATTAGGCTCGTGAATCATTGACCAAAGTGCAATGGTTTCCAGATGCAACTGATTATTTAGAGCTTAACATCAATGTATCCGACATCCAGCCATGGTGAGGGTTTAAAACTTACAAGTTTTGCATACAATATCATAGCATACAATATCTAACTGGTACACGGGTCAATCCACTTATATAGCCAAATTTCAGCATTCCGAGCACAGGTGGATTGATCGCATCCTCGTTTGTAGATATTGGCATAGCAACAGGTGCTTCATCCCATCATCCTACTCCACCTTGGACAGCTCCGCGCGAAACAGCGTTTTCTGCAGGAAGGTTCACAGCGCGCGTCTCTGTTTGTCCGGCCTGATAGTCGCGCTCAAACATAATTTCATTCCTTTACTGTCTGAGTGTCCTGACTCTACTTCAACATGTGTTTGCTCCCGCTTTTAACCGTTGTGCTCGGACCATTGAGTATTTGTGTGCGGACAAAGATCGCCCTCCCTTCCTGCGCGCGCTCCGGGACAGTAGCGCACACGCCTCCTCGCGCGCGTTTCCAGTCAGGCAGTTGTGAAGTCATTACAATGTATTGGAACGAGTGGGGGTACTTTTGAATAAGTTGTACTTTCCTGTGCTGTGTATATAGGAGCATATTTGTCCATTCTTTTAAAGTGAGAATGTAGGAAAGACTAAAGTTATAGCCACTCAGTGTCGGTTTATTATTAAAAATAAATGTCTGTACAGTTTACAATCTTGGCTACAAAAACTCTATTGAGCATTTTCAGCGTTAATGTCTATTTAAAAAGATATTGTCTGCTAAGTGCACGTTGACTTTTGTGACAACATGCCCCAGTTGCGTTTCCTATCGTACAGATTTGGTGTAGAAACAATTTCTTTAAGTAATGGTAACACGGAATTCAAAATGACATTTGTAATTAAAAAGACTGTAAAACAGACTGCAATTATTTGTGAAAAAAAAAAAAAAATTTTTAAAGCAAATATATATATATACTGTTGTTGTGAGAACATAGTTTAAGCTTTTTGTTAAAGATAACCATTAGTATTAAGATTTGTACGGCTTAATATAACGTAAAGGATATATCTTACTGAAATATGTAAAACCCTATTAAAGATTTACGTTTTTTAACAATCCACATCGTTTAATACATATTTTGGACTATGGGGGGCGCCATTACTTCAATGACGTCAAATATTTGCACTCCGCCAGCTACCGGCGCTGCTATTTTACTGTAACACAACTTGGAATAGAGTGTTTTCACAACGTGGCCATATTGGTGGCACTGAACATAAACAATGCCACTGAACCGAACGAAACTCGCACATTTTGCTGATTACTGCTGTTGAAAACGGTCAATTATTGTCATGTTTTGGGCTGTACTAATCGGTCGGACCAGGAAAAACATTTGGAGTAGCCTACTAAAGACCACTTTATTTTATAACAAATCAAAGAGAAGAGTGCAAAAAAACTGTCTGAAGAACAAAAGGCATTTGTGGTTGGCCAAACTAAAGCAGGATTTCCAGGGCAAGAATCTTGACAAAATTTGTGTTTGTTTTTACCGGTCAGGTAAGTGAAATATTAGGCTGATATCTTAATTAATACTGCTCGTACGTATCTTTACCACCTGTTAACTTTAGTTTGTCAAAATATTGCGCTGTTTTCTGCTTACTAAGTTGTATATGATTTAGCAGCATGTTTTTTCTGTGGTTTAGACAGCATAAATTAGCAGAACGACATATTCAGTAGTACATTAACCGTGCTACTGAAAGTACTTACAAACGGCAGAAACAAGAAACGCTAGATGCCATCCTGGTAGGATGTAAACATGCAGACACTTGTCATGACGCCACAGACATTTTACTTGATATCCGGGGACGTTTAGATTTCCTGTGCGGAAAAATTGATGGCACGGTATTTGGTTTAAGCCTACGCTTATATCCAATGCCACTTGTAAGCTTGTGGGGATTGTAACAATATTTTATTTTCCGAGTTGTGTTGTGGTAAAAATAGCAACAGGTAGCACCAGTAGCTCACGGAGTGCAACCATTTTATGTCACCAAAATAATGGCGCCCCCCATAGTCCAAAATATCCATAAAATGAAACATAAAACTACATATTTCAGTAAGAGACATAATTTATGTTATATTAGGCCATACAAGTCCTAATACCCAGTGTTCTGTTTTAAAACAGTTTTTCTACATCAATGCTAAAAAAAAAAACACAAAGACTGTGAGATAACTAGCCCGGGCCTCCTTTATTAGGAAAGTCCTTTAAACTACCCATTTGCTCAATGAGTTTGTAGTGTATTTAGATGCAGGTGAGGGTCATTGACATGAATCTAGGCTTCAGTGACAGCTTCCTGCTGAGAGATAACGGCGTCATTTCTGTGACTCATTAATTTCTCGCTCTTTGTTTTTCTCCCAACGCAGAAGACACTGGCTGACACATGCGCCTTGTGCCGAGAAGACCTCTGGGCTGTTAACACCCATGTTTTATCAGCTTTGTAATTATAAACTCTCAGAACAATGGCTCAAAATTAGAAGACAATACAAATATCTCAAGTCAATATGGCAGCGCGAGCGAGAGGAAGAAAAATAAAGAGCAGCAAAATATCAAAATGATTTCCGTTGACCTACGTTATGCATCCAGACCTTTGGCATCGCAGACTATTAATTCACACACACAGATAAAGAATGCAAAGGTTAAGGCTCTTAGGAAATCTGTCAACCTTTTAAACAATATTTTCAGTCATTTTCCATTCTTTGTTTCAAATTTTTACAAAAACTTTGATTTTTCAGGTTCATACTAATGCACAAAACAGCTATAAAGCAAGATATTATTTTGTTTAAGTAGTTTAGTTATGCAACATGTTTAATACATTTTATTTTATATTTTTTTTGTCTTTAATATGTCTTTGTTTTAAACTTTTAAATGACATTTTTAATTTTCCTACATAATATATCTTTGTTTTAATTTTTTTCAGAAACTTTAAACTTTATTTTCAGGCCTACATTACATTTTGAAATTACCATTTAACACTGTAGTCTTAGACTAATAGACAAAAACAGCTATAAAGTAAGATATTATTTTGTGTTCAAGTAGTTTATCTATGCAAAATGTTATAATAAATTAAAGATTCATCCCGGTCATGCAGTAGATCATATTTTATGTATTTCCGATCTGTGGTTCAATCACAAGTCCCAGACACTACAAATAACAGCATATGTGGGGAAAACCTTAATCACAAGTACAAACACTTTCAAGAGCACAATCAGTAATACTGACGTTCCGCCGAAGGGAAATAGAGAAAATAGCTGCCATTAAACATTAAAGGGAGGAGATGACAATAAAAATAAACACGACTGTTTCAAAATGGAAACTGTGTAATTGTTATTAGTATTTCTGCTCCCCCCCCACCTCCTAGCCTCTTAAGCGACCTTACTCCCCCACTTCAGGATGGGAGTATATAGAACAGTGAATGGCTGGGTTTCCTGAGCAGCCACAGCACAGAAAATGAGATCTTTCCTGCCAGAGTTACTCTCGTTTTCCCGCTACAGACAAATCGTGACTACACCTGGCCTTATAATAGTAAAGTGCTATTGAGCTCATGCTACTTTACTTGGCATCAGCAAAATTAGATGCTGCGTCATTCGCAAAGCCCTCGATTCCAAAATTGCCTCGAATAGTCAGCTGATCTTCGGGGGCGATGGTGTTCAATTAATCATGTCAGATGTTACAGAGCACGTTTATGTAACACCGGCCTGTAAATAAGGCCGAGGCACTTAGATTTAGTAGGAAAATGCTGACTAGACACTATTCCGCATTCGTTTCCTGAGACAAAAGCTGTTGGGGTTGCCGAGAAGAGTCAAGGAGCTGACACCCATTATGACCCACCACCATCGGTCAATTCTATCGTCCCTCACCCTGTTATCAGTGCAGGAAGAGGCAGGGCGGTGTGTCGGACTGTGCTATGCTAAAAGCACATGATTTCTGGCTTCAGCGCCAACATACGACTTCATAGGCTGCCCCTTACCTTAAATAACATGCTTATCGCAGTCCAGAGCAATGTGACAGGGGATCATGGATAAACAGGATGATCTGTCATAGGTGTACATAGATACACCGTGCGGCATTACGGCCCGGTTTAGTTGTCACGTCATGCTCTGTCTATATATGCGTGCTCTGTGCTTTTCTAAGACGCTGAAATTTGCCTATATAATAATTGTCGTAATACAACAACCGTGACAGAACAATAGAAGATCAGGGTGGAACTTCCTGACCCAAAACAAACAGGTTAAAGGTCAAGAGAAGAGAATATATTGTAGATAATGTAGTGTACCTGCTATCATGCTGACCAGATTTAGAAACATGTTTTTACTGCAGTGAATAACTAACTCGGCCAGGAAAACAATAGATAACACAGAACAACTTCATGTTTTGCTTTTATGGCTGATTCATGTATCACACAAAACACTCAAAGCACAATTAATTCAGCCTGTGTAAGTAGCCTATTAATTATAAATAAAAGTGTGAATGTCACTTTCACTTCGTCTAGAAATATTTGTAACAGGTGCAAGTGACAAGTGACGTTTCATTCACTCAAACGATTTGTTCAAAACATTGATTTATTCAAGAAGTATAGAATTCAGAAATGTGTATTAGCATACTAAAAAAATAACATGCAGTGTTGGGGAAAGTTACATTTTAAAAGTAATTAATTAGGCCATAATATTGCACCCTAAAAAAGTAACTAATAACGTTACTTAGTTACTTTCATGGAAAGTAATGTGTTACATTACTTTTGTGTTACTTTTTCTTATCTGGGCTGGGCTTACTTGTTTTTTAATATAAAACGTTTTTGTTTTTGGCAAATGTCAAGGCCCTTTGATACCAAAATCGAAATGAACAAGCCAACGCACAATGCACTTATTCCCGATTTCTTTCAACATGGGTACAGGAGAGCTGTCAGTCAATAAATAGGAAAACAAAGTTACTGGTGTTACTTATTTGAAAAAGTTACTCAGATATTTTTTTGTAAATTAAAAAGTAATGCGTTACCAACACTGATAACTATGGAAGCCTGTTTCTGCCACTGAATTAAAAAAAAAAAACTTGTCAGTTTCTTGTACAATGTAACGTTATTTTTCACAGCGTGAAAACGTGTAGTGTGAGAGTGGCATTGTTTGTCAGACATAGCAACTGTAACTAAGGAGGGCGGGGTTTTGCGAAGGGTCAGTTCTAGGAAAAGAAGTCAGAATTCTGAGTTAATATCTCACATTGTAAAATAGATAGTTCCAGTCCTTGATTCTGATTGGTTGAGCCATGTTCTTAGGTGTTGTAAATTACTCTACAAACATACACCTTTGTTTACGTTTGTGTGTTGCTCTGCAACCACTTTGTTACAACCATAACAGTTCCTGAGGAACTACGTTGTTTGGCGGAAGAATAATGTTTTTTTTTTGTAATATCATTCATCAGTTATAAATTCACTATAAACCACGGCTTCTTGGGGCTTATTGCTTTAATTGACCCTTCACAAAAACCCGCCCTCCTTAGTTACTGTTGCTATGTCCAACAAACAGTCCTGCTCTCACACTACACATAATGTTCTAACGCAGTAAAAAATACATTGTGGAGCAAAGAGGAAACTGACAACACGCCGACAAACAAGACAGAGCAGGTTAATTCTGGTATGAAACAAGGTCTCAGCTTTAAAATGTTGTCATTTTTAAGAAACTCAAACAATAAATTAGGGCTGTAGCTATCGATTATTTTAGTAATCGAGTATTCTACCGATTATTCTATCGATTAATCGAGTAATCGGATAAGTCATTTTTCTTTATTAAAGAACAATACTAAATATACAAAAGAAAATCAAATAGGCTTTTTAAAATAAACAACTAATTTGTTTCCTTAGAAAAAGTAATATTTTTATTGCTGAAACTGCATACATTTATAACCATGAAAACTAAACCCATTTAATTATATATATATATATATATATATAAAATAAATGAATAAAAATACAAAAATCAATTTCACATTAATTTAGAAAAAGGTAAACATTACAACGTAAAACAAATGCATAAATTAAGCAATTGAGGCATTTAATTGAGGCCACTATTTAATTCAGCTCAGAGGGACATGAATGCATTTAACTTGCAGTTACAAATGCATAAATAATATTTTGTTATTTTAAACAAAACACTGAATACCGATATTTACATTATATATATTAAATATTTACATATTTTTAAAATGAAGGTACTTTAAATGTGAAATCGAAACGGCCAGTAGTTGTCAGCAAGTCACTGTTAAGTAAGTGAGTCATTGCGATTGAACTAAATCATTTAACAGTGATTCATTCAAGAACAAAACACCGTCATGTTGCTCAAAGACGCAAAACAGTGCTGTGGCTGTGTTTGAAATGGTTATTTGTTGGCGAAATGCAAAAACAGGCAATATGCTGTCTAAAATGTAAGTCTCTTAATATTAACTTCTTGTTTATTGATGAACTGTTGCATAAAATCAGTATCACATTTGTAATCA
>JAHKKF010529254.1:0-21251 GCA_019740295.1 Labeo calbasu | reverse complement strand
GTTACTTAGTACAACTTAACATTTCAAGTTGACTAAACTTATTTTAGTTGACTGAACTTAAAATTTTAAGGCAGCAGGGTAACAAATTATTTTAAGCTTACTCAACAAAGTGTGTTTTTTATTTTTTACAGTGTATTATGTTTCAGTGGTGGCATCATCTGAAGTCCTCTGAGGGGTTGACATCATGTCTTCTCAGGTGCTCTGGATCCAGACTCAAAACCTGCCTACCTGGCTTTGATTTTAATTTTTTTAGCACTGAGCATGATAAATTGTTTAAAATATGGACATTAATTATGAAATACACTGTCGCAATGTGATATGCTGAATACATATTGTCCTTTCTCTTGCCCAGTTTTTTTTTTTAAACACATTTCAGTTTGTTCACGTCCTTATACACCAAATGAAATACTGATATTTTCTGATCTCAGTCAGGTGCATTTCTCCTTATTTACTCCTGTTTTGCATACACACAAGCATTAATGTGCAAACCAATGCCAAACTCAGTTAACCTGCCTTACGGATGTGGGTGTAGCTCGTGTAATTTCTAGTTTGCGAAGTGACATTAAAGTCCCACATATCTCTCCATCACTCATTCTTTCAGTGGTTGCCAAGTATTTATTCCAAGGACCAATACACATTAGTAAAAGGATCCTTTTTCTGTCTTTTATTTTTTTTTCATCCTGTGTAAAAATGTCAAATAATTCAAGCAGTTATATTTAAATGTATTTGTAAAATGAATTTATACACTCCACACAGGTTCCAGAACAAAATCAAACAGATGCTTTTGAAATTAGTGGTGGTGCTCTAATAGTTGAAGTGCAGCAGTGATGTGTAGGCAAAAGCACCTAAACACCCCCGGTACTATAAAAACAGTACCATCATTGCAAGCATACCAGTACAGTAGGACGTTCTAAAATGTTAATTACTTGACATTCATAAGTATAAAGTCATAATGAGCTATTATATAAAAGCATTTTAAAATGTACAGGGTATAACCAATAGCCATGCTGATTTAGTACAACACAGGGTTTATAACAATTTTCCACATGACATACAAGGTGTAAAAACAATTTATATAAGGAAGCAGCAGATGTATGTAATGTATGGTGAACAAAATAGCGCAGAGGAAGGCATACATAGTGCTTTGGTAAGTGGCTACCATTACTTGAGTGATTTTTAAATAGCCTTTGTTAATGTTTAAAAATGTATGATTTCACAAATAAAAAAAGACATAATAAGTAAATAGGGACAAACATCATGTATTAATATTTCTATAAAGTGTGATATTTTATATGAAAAAGCTGCTAAGTTATTTCTGTCATTATTATTGTCATAAAACTCTTGATTTATTGATTGATAATTAGGCCCAAATAACACAGTAATATGCAAATTAGAGACAATAAATAGATACATTAATTGTAATAGGAAAACAATCAATTAATTTTGGCCATTTTTACAAACAAGTAAAATAGTATTTCAAATCATTCTATAATATTCATACCATAGTTGAGAATCTTTGTATAAATCTTCGTGCAAAGTTTGGTTCAGGTGGAAGATTCCTGGAGCTGTCCTGAAAACTTTGATTTCCATTAAACATGTATTAAATGCAGGCAGTAGTATGCAAACAAAATGCAAAATATAAATATTCTCTAAGTGTCTTTTTCCAACAGGAATGTCATAGAACCTTTTTCCACTATGAAGAACCTTTTATGTAATGGAAAGGTTACATTAATGTTAAAAGTTCTTAATGGAACCATCAATACCAATGCAATACATACCAAATCGACAGCTAAACATCATAATATTGAATTTGGAGGTCTATGGCAATTCCCAGCCATACTAGTCACCAGTCAGAACTTTGTAGCAAAACTTAACAACAGTTTAGATCATTTTAGCAGTGCCTAGTAATAATCTAGAAATGTTTAGCCTAGCAACCATCCAGAATAGTTAGAACAATAACAATGTTTAGCGACAGAACAGTCTAAGCAGAAAAGTGTATTCCCTGCTGTCTTTCATCTCATGCATTGTCATTTCATTGTCAAGTGAATGGTTTGACTGTGTGCCGTTTCCAAAGCCTCTTCAATGCACCAGCTTGTTGGTAAATGGATTTCATCAGACCCTGTTCATGGCCCATTAACTGCATTTCTCCAGGGTCTCCTTCATGCCTTCTTTCATGCAAATTTTCTTTTGCTCCCATTTGTTCATCTCTGCTGGAACATCCCTTTTTAAAGAGAAACAGTAAAGAGTTAAACTAGCTTTCTACTATAGTAAAATCATACTGCCATTGATTTGTGTGTATTCATTGAAGCTTACCTCAATCATTTTTTTGTTTATGTTAAACTGGCCAATATGGCAGTAATCTTAACCGGGGGTTTACATGGCACTATTTTCTACTGAAAACAGAAAACTTTTTTTGTGTTTTGGTTGTTCATTTACGTAACAGTGTTTTATGGGACCTTAAAATGCTTTTTTTTTTTTTTTTTTAAAACAGACTGTTTCTTTAGAAAGTGACATCACCAACTACTGGCCTGGCATGCATAATATAGCTTTTTAGTCATTAGGAAAATCCTTGTGAATGCGGATCTTTTTACATTCACATTTAGTCATTTAGCAGACACTTTTGAGGCAAATGAGGACAATGGAAGCAATCAAATCACCAAAATAGCTATAATATGCAAGTGCTATTCATTTTATTATTTTTTTAAAAAAACAAGCAGTTAGAAAACTAATAGAGTCCAAGTGTTAAAGGGGTCAAATGTTTTTTTTTTGTTTTTTTTTTTAAATAAAAAAGAAAACAAATACATAAAGGATTAAAGAGAGTGCTAGAGTTAGAGGGTCAAATAAAGATGGAAGAGATGTGGTTTTAGCCATTTCTTGAAGATGGCTAAGGACTCAGCTGCTTGGATTGAGTTGGGCAGGTCATTCTACCAGGAGGAAACAGCTGATGTAAAAGTCCGTGAAAGTGATTTTGTGCCTCTTTGGGATGGCACAATAATGCAACGGACCTAGCAGGGTTGGGCGATTTTCATACAAGCAAAAAATACATATATATATATATATATATTTTTTTTTCTTCTGATTTTAGCAATTAATTCAAATGTATTGTTTTGCCACAATTTCACAGTATTTTTATTTAAAGGGGTCATCGGATGCTAAGTTCATTTTTACATGTTGTTTGAACATTAATGTGTGTTGGCAGTGTATGTACACATCTACCCTATAATGATAAAAATCCATGCAGTGGTTTTAATTAATCTGTAAAAATAATATCCCCTTTTTCAAATCGAGCCATTCTCAGATGCCTGTCGGTGTGGCGTCACAYCCACAGAGGCCGCTCCCACGATAGTTGATTGACATGAGCGTTTTACCTCAGATCAGYKGTAACAGTCCGCCCTCTTTGTTTTGATGCCAGAGCAGGGATGTAAGTTAGACAAGAATATCTCCGATTGAGTGATTGAGGTGTTGTGTGGCTGGATGTAATAATGAACGTAGTGGTCGTCATTTACTCCCGACATCTGAGCCGCTGAAGATGCAGTAGATTACGTTTTTTTGTGAAGGGAATGCGCCTCCCGATCCACATATATCCGTCTATATTTGCGTGAATAATTCGTGATCCAGCTTCACCTACAGCACAAGTGAGTATAAAGGTTTTTTTTATGAATCTTTGTGATCGCCTTTCCTAATAATGTGCTAGTTAGCAAGTTTAGCGGCTAAACGCGGCTAAATGCGTCTAAAGTAAACAGGCTCGTCACTCCACAGAGAGAAGAGAGGGGCGGGGGCGAGCAGAGCAGAGCTCATTTGCATTTAAAGCAGCCTCGACCAGAATGGGATGATTTTTGCAGAGCTGATTTTGGCAAGGTAAAAATGGTGTTGTTTTACACAACCATTGAGAATTTTTAACCAAAGTATATTCAGACACGTTAAAAATATGCTAATTATAACACTTGAGACAAAAAATGATCTGGATGCATCATGGTGCACATGATGAACCGCTGCCGTGTGACGTTCTCTATGAAGGACCTTAACATAGAACATATCACTAGGTAACATTTATGCCATTAAGAATGCACATTTGTGTTGACAAAGATGTGACATGGGCAATGAAATAGGGGAAAAAAAAATCAAGGTTATGGGTCTTGCCTCTTTTGAAGTTGCAGTAGAAATGACAGTTTGTTTTTTTTAAACTGAACTGATTGTGTTAGCTACATTTACTGTTAGAGATCAGATAGATTAAATTAGCTAGATTCACAGTTTAGATGTGCTCTTTAATACAATGTAGCATGAAATAAACATGAATGTATATGAGAAGATATGTTGAAAAATACAGTACAACCTACCAAAATTGATAATTTCTCATATAATCACTCAATCAGTGTTTCAGCTGAAAGAAAGATGTTAAATAAAACATCTTGTGAACAGTCACTTGAACCCAGTGTTCACAGTTATTAAAACACTAAGGAGCTTATTTACTGTTTAACTATATATGTATGTTTCAATAAATCTGTCATAAAGACAAGTTTTTATGAAAACTACCTTATGTGCAATTGAATTGTATACAAACAATTTTATTTGAGTGTGATTATTATAGCATTAAATATAATAGTGCTGTTGTTAATTTTAACCTCTAATGTACAAAATCAGAGGATTCCCTGTATAGTTTTTCGTATCGGTTGGGAGAGATTATTTTTTTCCATAAGAAAACCAAACTATCAGTATCCGCATAGGTATCGGCAAATATCTTTCTGAATAATCAGTGTCGGCTGAGAAATTTTATATCATTGCATGTCTCTCTCCCTTTCTCTCTCCAATAAACCAGTAAAGGAGATAGATGTAACTCAGTAACTAATAACAAGACAAACCAGAGGAGGGGTGGAGAAACAAGGGGACAGGTATAGTAGGACAAAGCCCATGTGCTTTAATTTCCTAATTTTTCAAAATTATTTTGTTGTTTTTTCTTTATAGAGTCCATTTATAATGTTAGTAACGATTTTGCATAATTTAGTAATGACCATTTCCCATCTCAGACCATGTGAATAAATCATTGTTATCATTTGTTAGCTGTAAGCTGTATTTTGCAGTTCTTGCTGCACTGAGGATCTTTAGCTCCTCAATTGCCATTTTTGATTGAAACATAAACCTGTTAGTTTGTTCAATCAATCTGATAGTTTTAGGTATGTATTTATAGGTATGTTTTACATCTAAGCTTAAGCTACTGTAAATATTTAAACTATCCATCCTGTAAAATTACGTAATCATGTCATGTTTTTAATAATTTCGCCATTGTGTGGTGTGCTTTGTTAGGTTTATGTCCTTTTTTATGTATTTATTTATTTTTTACAAAGACCAGTGGAGTTGGACAAATGAGGATGGCTGTGATTGTTATAGCACAGAGGTGGCCAACGTCAGTCCTGGAGAGCCAAAATCCTGCAGAGTTTTACTCCAACCTTGATAAAAACGCACCTGCTTGTAGCTTTCCAGTAGCCCTAAGACCTTGATTAGCTTGTTCAGTTGTGGGTTGGAGTGAAACTGTGCAGCACTGTGGCTCTCCAGGACTGACAATGGCCACCCCTGTTATAGCACATGACTGAAGAGATGCAGGGGACGCAGATTTTAGTCAGCACTATATAAATTAAGCTTAAGGGTAAGGTGTACTTTATTGACCCAGAGGGAAATTTGTCTTGGGCTCAAAAAA
The DNA here is from genome assembly GCA_019740295.1 of Labeo calbasu. Taxonomy (NCBI): domain Eukaryota; kingdom Metazoa; phylum Chordata; class Actinopteri; order Cypriniformes; family Cyprinidae; genus Labeo; species Labeo calbasu. The sequence goes on along the minus strand of JAHKKF010529254.1, from coordinate 15,559 downwards.
CAGCCACTGCATCACAACACTTAAAAACAACACATTGCACAATAAAAAAACAAGCATACCTTAGTCTCTGACTTACAACAATAAACACACACACATACACACAAGGTGTTCTTAATCTCCTTCCTGATGGTAACATTTCAAATTCCAGATTCAACATGTGTGTTGTATCATTTAGGTTCTTATATGTCTCCCTTAGCATTGATTTTTCATACTAGGTCTGGAGATAGGATTGTTCCTTTATGGTGATGATCTTCATGGCTGTATGAATAAGCTGTGTAATGAATAAGCTGTGTAAGTTTAGACTTTATCTGCGCTGTCAGGTTACCAAAGATGTATTTCATATCTAATCACATTCTCCTGTACAGCTTGATAGACCAACATCATTATCTTACTACTAACACCATAAAGTGGTCTTCTTCTCGTATCTTAGAGCACAGGCTTGGACATTCCATGACAGTGAACACTCAAAATGAACACCTAGGTATTTATATGAAGGCAGATGCATAATGGAAACATGAATAAATACTGGACTATGATCTTCAACTACTTTTGTTGATCAGAAATCATCTCAGTTTTCTTTAAATTAACAACAAGATGATGGGCATCACACCACTCTACAAACTGTTCACTTTTAGAGTGGTAAGATGATATATCTTGATCTTTATATAACCAGCTAAGAATAGCAGTGTCATCACTAAATTTCACAAAAGAATTGTTGGTGTTTTCACTCACGTGACCGTTTGTATACAATGTGAAGAGAACTGGGGAGCTCACACACCCTTGAGGGTTCCTGTACTAATAAATTTGGAGTCTGAAATCATCTTATTAACATTAACCTGCTAGGTTCTGTTAGCTAAAAGAGAAATATATATTTATTATATTATATATTATATATTATATATATAATTTTATAATAAAAGGATTTACATGCATCTGTGTAAATTTATTCAACAATAAAATATGGCTTTAAAGAATTAAAAGCTGAACTAAAATCAATAAAAAGAAGGTGTGCATGTGCCTTAGTGTCCTCTAGATGTTTTAGGACTAAATGGGTGACGCTTCTTACTACATTTGTGCTCCTTCCCTGTTTGTAAGCAAACTGCCATCAATCTTGCTATTACTATTTTTCAGTAAGGTCACCATATACTGTTAAAAACATTTAATTACAATTGATGTTATCGCTGCAGGTCTATAATCATCATTCTCAGGTGGGTGGGGCTTTTCTGGAATTGGAGTAATCAGAGATTTTTCCCAAAGTGCAGAAACTCTGTGTGTGCCCAATGAGTATTGAAAAAGTGTTCACCAGACGGGGGTAGGTTCTACTGCACAAGTTCCACAAAGGTGGGCAAAAAATCCCATGAGTACCTTTAAATTTCTTTGTACATAACTGATTAAACAGTAATTGCGCATGAAGTACCCATACCGTATACTAGAGCAGCCAGCATCTCCAGGCAGTTGATGTGCCATGTGAGATGATGGCCTTCCTACAGACCCTGGGCAGAGCAACCAATCATGACCGCCCGCCAGCCCATGAGGGAGGCGTCCGTTGTTACTCTTACATGATGACAAGGCCAACACTGGGCCTTGAGACTGGAACCAAGGTTTCTTCCATGTAAGCATCACTGCATGACCTTAATCATGCAAAGTGGGTTGTCCATCAGGGAAAACCATTTGGTCCTGAGCCACCACTGCAAAGGTCTCATGTACAGCAAGGCCAAAAGGTATAACATTGGAAGCAGCTGCCCTGAGACCTAACAGTCTCTGAAACTTTTTGACAGTGAGTAACTGGTCTACTCTCACTCCCCTGACCGCTTCGATATGCGCAGGAGACAGATGCGCCTGCATTGTTGTCGAAACCCACACCATACCCAGATAAGTGGGTTATGGAGAAAGCACACTTTTCTTGGCACTGAGTCTTGAACCCAGCTCTTTCACATGGGTGAGGATGACATCTCGATGCCGAATCACCTCCTATTGAGACTATGCTAGTATTAGCAAGTTGTTGAGGTAGTTTAGTATGCAGATGCCCTGGAGTCACAGCGGAGTCAGAGCAGCAGCATCCACACACTTGGTGAAAGTGCGGGGTGGAAGTTACAGGCAGAACAGAAGAACCCGATACTGGTATGCTTCGGCCCCGAAAGCAGACCTCAGGAACGTCATATGTTAAGAAGGATGGATATGTGGAAGTACGCGTCCTTGAGATCTGTGGTGATAAGCCAGTCCTCGGACCTGATTTGAGTCACGATCTGATTGATAGTGAGCATCTTGGACCGAATTTTTTTGATAGCGCTGTAGTAAAGGCTGTAGAACCCAGACTCTCTCGAGAGGAGAGACTACTTCAATGGCCTCCTTTCTCAGGAGAGCGTCTACTTCTTGTTCCATTACCAGAGCCTGCTCGGAGCCCACAAGGACCCCATTGAAATGAGGCGGACGAGAACTGAACTGGATTCTGTAGCCTCTTTCTATTTTGTGAGACATGTGGCATAAGCTTCCACGCTGCCAGAAAGTCTACTAAGGAAACCAGCCTCTCGAGACTGGCCTCTGGTGTGGCTAGAGGAGTCACTTTGGTGGCCCTGAAGTGGATGACCGGCAGGGAATGACCGATCTGACCACTCTAGCGCCCTCCTTAGAGGGGACGAGCATTCGCATGTTAGCTTTAATGACTTGTTGGGCCTTTAGGGACAGTGCCGACGATGGGGAGAGATAGCTCGCAAGTGTCTGCTCTACCGCTGGCATCGCCCTGCTTTATGTGTAGTATTTTGTTGTCTGTGTTGATTAAAGTAAATTATGAGAAGCCTGAATGTCTTGCAATGAGCAATGGAACTACTTTTGTAGGTGGATAAACTTCCAGTAATGTGTTACATACTTTTGGTGTTTACAGTTTTTTCTATGTAAAAAGTTCCTTTCTGGTGCTTATTATACAAAAGTCAACTAGCTTTACATAGTCATGGTGGCAGATATTGCAAATACTGTGTGGAGATAACTTTGCATAAATAAGAAATACATTAGTAAGTGTAACCGATCCACTGAGGCAAGCGTAGTGTAGAACTCATGTGCAGTTTATTGACAATCCATAAATGTGAACACTAACATAACTTGACATAACTTGACCATGAATAGAACTCACCATCAGCAATTACAGGAAACAGCATTAATACACGACAAACTAACATAGCAAACATGAGGGCTTAAGGTGCGTTCACACCATTTTGTAATTACCGTAATTCTAAGATGACAACACGTGATTTTCAAAACGGTGCTGTTCATGTCCTCGGACTGGGGATTATCCGTTTCTATAGTGACAGTCAACGAAATGAACTCGCGTGAAAAAATGTTACGGGCAGCTGTAAAACACATAGTTACAATATTGCATTTTATTTGTGTGCTACTGCCAATTATTGCAGAACACAGAAAGCATGTCAGGTAAACAATAATTACTTGCTATTTTATTGTTTGATTGTTGTTTGTTATTATTAACGACAGCGATAAATGTGTTATTGCTAACCTAAACAAAAAACAACAAAATAATAACAACATAACAACATTCTTTATATTATAGTACATTATAATGTCTATATATGTATATTTTCCTCTTTTTTAGAGCAGTAATAGCTTCATTTGAAAGCGGCGTAATTTTTCTCTGGTTCCACGTGAGGTGCACTAGTCACGTGGTACAAGCCGTAGCTCTCAGAACACTTGTAATTATGAGTTCTGCGAGGACGTGAATGCTTTTTACAAGTTGGCATCTTGTAATCACCGTAATTACGATATGGTGTGAACACACCTTTAAGTACTAGACAAGGGGAATACATGACTAAACCAACCAATGCGCAAACAGAACTGAGAACCACATGACAGGACAATAAACCAATGAGAACAAGACATATGAATTAGACAACCACTTAGAACATGACACATACTGTACACTTGGCAAGATCACATGAGGATCAAGGAAGCACATGACAAACCAGGATTAAACTACAAAATAAAAGACAAGAACACAAACACAACCCAAACCAATGTGACAGTAAGTAGTTTCACTGTATTAAATCTCATACTGACTCACAATGGCCCACATAAAGGAAACTAAGTTGCTTGCACAGTCTGTTTGTGGGTGATTTGAATTGAATTTTAATGTTGACTGCAATCCCTTGCCCCATTGACTTTAATTGTAACTACCATACTAAAACACAAATTTTGTTTGTCTGTCCTGCTCTGAATGCCACTATGTATTGAAAGAATTCACTGGAGCGTTCACGTTTCGTTGTTATTTGTTGCTGTATTTCCATAAACTGCAAGTTTTTTGCTAAATCAGGCCTGGGCAGAATCTGTGGACGTTTATTTTATTACTGAACAGCAATGAAATTACAGTAAATTACTTAATTAGTGTAAAAGTAAAATCAAATGTAAGTGTGTACATGTGCAAAGACATACACACACACACAGATGCTTGGCTAGTCAAGTGAAGAGCCACATCTCTAGCCTTTGAGATAATGTTTGGCCTGGGGTGTAGTGGAGTGGATTTGGGAGCTTTGAGAGTGAGGTTAGGGGAGTTATGGGAGCAGGAAAAGGATTAGATTCAGTTTCATCCCCACATAAGCTATGAGCACTTTTGACTGTCTCCTACCTTCTCTGTCCTTCTCTGTAAACAAACAACATACTGCTCATCGGAATAAATATAAACGTAATAAATAAGATTTTAAATCATAAAACATAATTAGTTTAGAATCAAAGTACTGAACAGTGCAGCGGTAGAGAACATTTTCAAGTCTAACCAGAAGTGCAAATTGACAAAAAGTTGAAATGTTACGGAACAAGTGCAATTTCAGTGTAAATGACAAAGAATATAAATACTGCAGTCACATTAGTGAAATGCCAGAGCAAATTTTGTGGACAAAAAAGTTCTGTTGTCAGTAGTGTAGAGATATATGGCAAAGCACACGAGTGTCACTGCCAAATCAAGCAGCTTTCCGTTGCTCATAGTATGGTTCAGATCTTCCTTCCTATAGTACATCTAGTAAGGTTAAAGGGACAGTCCACCCAAAAATGAAAAATTCTGTCATCATATGCTCATCCTCAAGTTGTATCTAGAAACCAAAACAGGTTTGGAAAAATGTGAGGGTGAGTAAACGATTTTTGGGTGAACTATTCCTTTAAATCATGGTTTCTGTGCAGTGAGATTTACATCACAGCTGCTGCTGCTACAGTCACAGGACTGGCCAATGATCAGCAAGGACTGGGATAATTTGATTTATAAATGTCATTGTCAAATGTCTTTTTTTTCATAGAAGTACAAGGAGTTTGAACAGTTGGTAAGGGTGGAGGAGATTGATGGAATTAAACTGGTGAAGAAACTTGCTGGGAAAATGGAGCAGATGTTCCACAAGAAGGCTGAAGCCATAAAGGTAACTGTCTTTGCACTTTTGAAAGAGTGAATTTTGTAGGGTTATTCTCAGACTCTTTATCAGGCTCGGTCAGCATAAAGACTGATGCTGATTATTCAGGCCAAGAACATTATAGCCAGTTATACAAATACAAATGCTTCCAGCAAAATGTAAACACAACCAAGGTCTCTTTTCCACTTAGTTTTTCCCTTAAATAAACACTGAAAAAATGATTTGTTATATTCTTTGATATGCTCTACAATACACTACAATACACAGTAACTATATATATATATATATATATATATATATATATATATATAGTACATCACCTAGCTTTGGATTAAAGTCCTTTGATGCAAGTATTTTTGTAAGAGAAAATCAATTTGTCTTTCCTATTATTTTAGAGAGGGATTGACTACAGTGTTCATGTGTTGTGTGTGAGTGCAAACAGGAAGCACTAAATGAATGACAGAGAGATAACAAACGTAATCCATTAAAAGAGGCCCATAATATCCATTTGTCTTGCCCTCCAGCGGTTGGTGGAAGCAGCAGAGGAAGCCCACCTGAATCATGAGGAGGATCCTGAACTACAGGTGAGTAACGGGGGGGTTACCATGGTAACTGCATCTCTTTACCAAGGCAACAGTACTTGATGAGTGATGTTCAGCCGTAGCTGCTTGGTATTAAAACTTATGTGGATCTTACCATCAGTTATATGACAATCACACATAGGAATGTTAAACATAAATAATGTATGTGTGTGCATAGATTACACAGTAATTACAATATAAATGAATTTATTTAGAACTTTAATTGTTTGTTGTTAGATTCTCTGAATGTACTGCACTAAGGCATCCATTACTGAGACAATCTCTGTCACTGTTCATATAAAGGTTGAAGGTTAATCTACTGTAAAAAGCCATTTATTTTTTCACATTGAAAGCCTCAGGTGGTCTCAAACACAGGTCTTCACATGAGGTCTATGCAACACTGCACATTTCACAGCCATAAACAACTATCAGCTTTTCAGCAAATGAACACCACTGAGCTACAAAAAGTTTCATGTGTGTAAGATCGTAATAACCTTGTGGTGAAAATATCAACATTAAATGCATTTGAATTTCTTTATGAAACAAATGCATGATTGACTTTGAGCCCATGGTACATTTTACACAAATTTACTGTGAGCTCACGTATCCTAGTTTTTAATATGCTGTGAACATACATTAAGCTGGTTAATATGTTTGCCAGTCATTTGGTCTTTTGGCGATTCCTTATAATCATTGTTTTTCAATTGTGCAGCATTATGTACAGCACATGACTTTTTGGAGCCAAAATTTATGGTCAGTCTAGATTCCATAACCAGTAATGACTATGATGAAAAGTCACCGTTTTTATTCATGCAGTTATAACTGCTCAAAAATGATTTAAAATACATTTGTAAATGACTTTAGCGATTAACTCTTTCCCTGCCAAACACAGAATTTTTTGGGCCTCTGTTTTCACTGTTAATGCTAGGGAGCGCTATTATGCATCTCCTAAAAGCATCTAGAATGTGCAGATCAAAAACACAGACCAGGAAGATGCAGAAACAATAATCCTGTATGCATGTGGTGGCTGGCAACTTTTTTCACAAACACTGGTGGGGAAAGAGTTAACAAACACCTTTATAAACCCTCAACAAAGGCAACCTTAATGTAGTGTAGTGGACGCGACAAAGTGACCTTTGCAAATCATTTGAACATTGTTTCAGTACATCATAAATAGAACAAGGCAGCAGTTTACTGTCAGAGATTTGTCACGTTGTGCTGCATCCAGTGTAGACAGCATCACTGATTATGATGAGTACACTCGCGTGTACAACAAAATAGTTGTGTTGTACACTCTCGTCCAGTGTAGACTGTTTACTTTAGGCGCATTTATTGTGGAGCTTGCTGACTAGCACATTATTAGGAAAGGTGATTTGCAAAGATTCATTAAAAAACAAACAAACAAACAAACAAAAAAACGTATACTCACTTCTTCTGATGGTGAAGCTGGATTATGAACAGCTGGTAGTGATTCATCCTTCAGGAACAACCTTTTTTACAAAAACTGCTTTGTACTGACGAACGTTTACAAAGCAGTCTGGTGAGATGAATCGCACAAACAAAACGCATTTATGTAGATCGGGGGCACATTCCCTTCAAAAACAAAAGTAATCCATTGCATCTTCAGCGGCTCAGATGTCGGGAGTAAATGATGACTGCTATGCTCATTATTACATCCAACAACAAAACATCTCAAATGCTTTGGAGACATTCTTGGACTGTTTACAGCTCACTCAGGGTGGGTCTATGCTAAAACAGCAGTGTCCGTCAACATTCGTGGGAGGGGGCTGTGCAAAGTGATGTCACTTCCCCCCTAGAATCTGTAAATGGCGTGCTCTGCTGAAGGGCTTATGATTTGTGGGGATTTAAAAAAAAAAGAATCATAAAAAAATCATAAAACATAATTAGTTTAGAATCAAAGTATTGAACAGAGTGCAGAGGTAGAGAAGTGCAAACTGAAAAGAAGTTGAAATGTTATGGAACAAGTGCAATTTCAGTGTAAAATTACAAAGAATATAAATACTGCAGTCACATTAGTGAAATGCAAACTTCATGAACCAAAAATTACGCTACAGTGCTTCACCATCAGGATGGTACTGTGCAGGCAACAAGCGCTGCCTGATTTCCTCTAGTCAAGTCAAGTCACCTTTATTTTTTTATAGCGCATTTAACCATACAGATTGTGTCAAAGCATCTCTAGAGATGACTCCTGCAATTGACATCCATCAGACCAGAGAATCTTGTTTCTCTCAGTCTGAGAGTCCTTTGTTGCTTTTTTACAAGTTGTGCTTTCATGCACTGAGGACAGACCTCCATTTGGCTACTCTGAGGTGAAGTGTTGGTGCAGTGATAGTTGTCTTTCTGCAAGTATGAAATATTTCCATTTGAATTCAGTTTATATGATGTGTTACTTGGAAGTTATATCGTTTTGGGATCATGCAGTCCAGACACATGTCTTTTCAGGTAAAGTGGACCAGCAAAAAAAAAAGTACATTGCTTTTATGCAAAATGATTTAGAAGTGCAGACGGTTTTGAGTTTACGTTTTCAGCTATTTCTTGACTATTGTCTGGGATTAAATAATAATGCTTATTAACAAAGAAACATATTGAGCAAAATATATTTAACAAACCCACAAACATGAAGCCTAGGGTATGAGTCAAATTCATATGTTTATTCGGTAAAACTTTAGAATACAGTTCCGTCATTAGTGAATAACTACACAGGAACAAATGACTAATGCACTATTAACATTCTAGTAACTACTACTGACTAACAAAACATTCTGATTGACAAATCAGTAAGTCATAGTGCTCAGCTGAAAGCAGTAGTTAGTAGTTCACTATTAGCTAATCAGTAACTACTGTTTTTTCATATCTCCCAAAGAACTATTAAGAACTACTATATACATGTTCATAATTATTGTGAATCATGCAAAACGTATAATTAATTCTAAAGTAAAAATCACGGTAACCCACTAGTAATGACTCAGGTAATACAACATACTTCAGAAGGAATTACTTTTTTTTTGGATCCGTATTCTAAAGTGAAGATCATGATAACTCTCTAGTAATGACTGAAATCATTGTAAGCTATTGAGGTATATGTAAGGTTTTGGATAGTAATGACTCAAGTGTTAATACAAACTACAGAAGTAATTACTAAATATTTATATGAAAAAAATAGTAGTTACTGATTAGCTAATAGTGAACTACCACGTTCAGCTGAGTGCTATGACTTACTGATTTGTTAATCAGATTTTCTTGTTAGTTAATATTAGTTACTAGAATGTTAATAGTGCATTAGTCATTTGTTCCTGTGTAGTTATTCACTAATGACAGAACTGTATTCTAAAGTGTTACCGTTTATTCAATTCATGCGTGAAATTCAAAACAACTAATAAAACATGTTCTTGACATTCAATTTGATTATATCTAACAGAATACTTATGAAAATAAACTGCACAACATATTACAGATGTGACTGTAACTGTCACAATCTCCAGCTGGAGTGCCCATGAGCTCCTCTAGAGGGCACATCCCATCATCCCATAACACCCTCTGCCTTGGAACTTAGTATGTGTACACCTTGTTTTGTCAGGAGGACTATTTAAGCTGCACTCTAACACACACACATTGCAAAGTCTTGTTTAGCAGTTCTCATACATTACTGGCCATTTTCCCATGTTTGTCTGTGTTTTGGACTTTGGACTGTTTCCTTCTTTTATGATATGATCGTTTGCTGCCTGCCCTGACCATTGCCTGTTTTTGGATCAGCCTTTGCTTTTCCTTGGATACTGTTTGTTTGCTGGTGTTCAACCTTGCCTGTATTGACGACGATCTGTTTTAATAAAGCTTGTGTTTGGATCTTTATTGTCACGCTCACATCCGTTACAGTAACACATGCAGGAACTAAAGGGCTAACAAAAAACTAAATATGAGGAATACACAAAATGCAGTATTGTGGAACTGTGTTTTCTCTAAACACAGTACATGAACTTTAATTGTGACCATTTACTGTGTTTAGAGAAAACAGAGTTCCACGATATTGCATTTTGTGTATTCCTCTTATTCAGTTTTTTGTTAGCCTTTTTCTACATTTTGCTCTTCTCTTTGCTCCTTTTTTCACTCCAGATTCACCTTCATGCCCTGCATTCCATTCTGATGTCTTTTCTTTCTTCCATATTTGACATGTATTTCCTGACCTAACAGTCATTTCTGTTTTCTGATATTCAATTATATGTCAATTATAAAATGATCAGTTAATGTCAATTTTTTAATTATTTTAAGTAAGAATTAGTGAAGGTTTAAAATGGTCCACTTTGCCTGAAACAAGCCCACGTTATCTAGCCCAGTCAATCAAAGTGGGCCAGAGATATTTAACCACCTTACAAAAAAACAAAACAAAAAAAAAAGCTTAAATGTACTGTGCTTGATGAGCACAGTACAATCAAGCTTAAACACCCCACTTAACCTGAATTTATCCTTTGTTTTCAGCTGTTAGCAGGCTTGACATTTTGTCCATTTGTGTCTTACAGGTATCAACCTAGCACCATTTAAGAGTCAAGACCATTATCAAAATGACAAAATGCACAAACACGAACAAAAGTTTAATCTGATTTTTTTCTGTTTCAGTAAAATTCTAAATAAAACTGGTTGAGATCAGTTTGATTTCTTGTGTAGACTATTGCAAAAATGACCACATTGTGTCATGTCCAGGCCTGCAATTGATTTGGTGTCTCGCAAATCCACAAATCTTGTAGCTTATACACTGACAAATGCATTTAAATCTTCAGCTTTGTACACAACACAGGTAAACTGCACCTACTCTTCATGTTTCAAAATATGTTTTGTGAATCAGAGCCTGAGGTTTGTCCACTGCTCATAATATTGCTTTTACGGTATTTAAGATAATTTTGTGCTGTAATGAAAGCAAATTCTTTCTTTTATTTTTTTTTAAAGGTGCACTAAACAATTGTTGAAAAACGCTTTTGACCGCAGTGTTGGACCGTGTCCCAAAATACACTTGTGTTGTAATAATAGAGAGAAGAGAGCACTCAATTTGAGTTCACAGGACAAATATTAGCAGATCGACTACAGATAGAGAGAACTGGCAGATAAATAAGAGGAACATATCGGAGGAACAAAATGAAGGGTTACGATCAGGCAAGAGGTAGGACCCGCGTAAATATCGGAGCAGCTTTCCAGCAGTGGAGAGAACTCAAGGAGCGAGAAGGGCTAGAATTGGTTGCGTTGTTTATTTTTGATAGGTGAGTAATGTTGATTTTGCATTGTTTCACACAACTTATCTGTGTTATCTGTTGTTATGCCAGGGTTGTGTACCTACGTGTGGGGTGAAGATATAAAAATAGGGACGAGGTCCTGTTGGGGTATGGGTGTGTTTGTTTTGGTGCTTTCAAATATTAACATTGTTTGGCAAAAATCGCATAGTGCACTTTTAAGACCACGTAATTTGTGGATACGGAGAGCACCTTTTGCCTTTTGGTTATTTGGTAAGACTGTATTTCAGTAGTCTACTTTACATATTCTGCTGATTGTAAGTAACTTAGCAACTGCATGTCAACTACCAGCCAGAGAATTAGTAGACTGTGTGCTTAATACAATGCTCAAAAAATTAAGGGAACACTTAATCATCAACACCAAGTCAAATCAATTCAAGTCAGTATCAGTCTATCCAGTTAAGAAGTAGAAGTCATTGTGCATCAGTTTTACCTGCTTTGGTGTAAATGAAAGTGACAACGGGTGTACTGAAGAGGCAACAGTAAGACAAACAGATCAGGCATGGTATCTTGGGCCCTGGGTTCTTCCTGGGGCATGACAATGCCTGGCCTCTTGTTGGCTGGATGATGAAGGCATTGATGCCATTGACTGGCCCTCACGTTCCTCAGACCTGAGTCCAGCTGAGAACCTCTATGATGTATTGGAGCAGGTATTTTTGTCACTGCATTAAGTTTTCAGCATCAGCTTTACTAATTCACAACTTTACATATTAAAAAAGTCCATAAAGTCCACTGGATGTTCTCCAAACTGTTTTATAGGCATAAAGCATAACAGCAATATGTCGAATTAGCTCCACTCTGGACTCGGGGACTTCAGACGTGTAGTTGTGGTGAGGTTTTATTAACCGTGCATATGAACCCAGTGGTGCTGCTTTACATTGAAACCTTCCAGCTCTGCTTTTGCCTGTAGTGATGATATGTTGAAGTCAAACATTAGAAGCAGAAAATAAATAAATAAACACTGAAGGCTGCTGAAGGGTGAATCCTCCTCAGAGACGGTCTGTGCGCGCTCTCCTGGTTTTGGCTGTTTGTTGAGTTTCTGGCTGGCAGCGGAGCAAGTGAGCGTGTTCTTATCTGCTCATAGCAGAGCACTTCCTCAGCTTTATAATCTGTTCCAGCGCTCTCGCTGCCTGATGCCGCTGCTCTTGCCAATCCTCGTGGAAATAACCATGCAGGAAAATGACATACAGCAGAGAGCTGATTATACGCATGTGATTTCACTGACAGAATTGCATGGAAACTCTATGTTACCCAGCAACGAGGGCAGGAGGTGACCAGTAGATGAGTTTTTTTCCCCCTCTTTGTGCTTCACTCTCATTTGCTAAATCAAGCATCAGTATTTGCATTGCTCGTATTTACATTTATTCATTAAGCAGATGCTTTTATCCAAAGTGACTTGCAAATGAGGAACATCACAGACAATTTATCATAAGAGCTACGCAATTTGCAGTGCATAATGTCAAGTGTCAGAGATGCCGTTAGGGGGTGTGCAGAGTACGCCTGGCATATGGGCCCACCAGGACGCTAGGAAATTCCCATATTGTCAGTTTAAACCATTGTTTAATTGTTTACTTTTTTTATTATATACACATTCACATTTTAACCATTATTGTGTAGTGAAATAAAATTATAATCTGTAAATTATTGAAAATGATGTATGTGAATTCGCTCTCTGTTTCTTCAAAATACAGTGCTCATGATATTAACAATGCAAAGAAGAACATGGTGGAGGAAAAAGAAGCACTTGTTGAGTGCCCCAAATTGAAAATAAAATAAAAAATTGTGATGAAAATGAACTCACAAATTGGATATTTCAAAATTACAAATCAGTGCTCATCATTGTCATAAGGATCGAAAAGACCAAACAAATCAAACAAGATGCTCTTTACTGTTGTGCAAATTCCAACACAATGCTTCAGCTTAAGGGTCAAGAAGTTCAATGTAAGATATTGGCCATCTCTAAACAATAAATATTACACTTTTTATTTATTATTTATTTATTTTTGCAATAGAAATGTTAAACAACTCAAAACATGTTTATTTTTTTATTTTTTTGACCACAAATGGCAGGACTGAACAAAGGGATAAAAGTATATTGAGTTTGGAGGGTGCAGTTCCAGTGACAGTCCTGATTACCAGAATATGGGTAACCAGATAATCTGACTAGAAGTCAGAAGGGTTAATGATTTGAAGAAACCCCAAATCGTAAGTAGTAAACAATTTTTTCCTTGACACAAATGGTGTGGGGGAGTTACATGCACGATACCTCAAATCATGCAGTTTAATGACTTGAATTAGCAAGGAGCCTTTTCACCTGAAACACTCCAGTAATTTACCCACCAGAACACCACCGAAATGTGCTAACAACCACAATGACACGTTAAGCTCCCTGTCAGCCATGTGGCAATGCCGTAGCTGCTCTTTAGTAACCGACCAGCAAAGTCCTAGCAAATCCACAGCACCTAAGCGTTTTGGTAACTTTTGCATGGGCAAATGCCATTCAGAAAATGTAAAAAAAATCTCATCCAGTTTTTCTCTTCATCCATAAATATTTATGCTAGAAAAGTTTCTGAGTAAATCATTCTTCTGCTGGGGATTTTCTCTTTTTCTAGCAGGGCAGGGCTTAATTCTGTGCCTCCATACAGCACAATTACAGAAATAAGATTTTCATGGGAGTAGTAAATGTCATACGACAGCAGAGATGTGAGGCAGTGAGCAGCTTATGTGCTAAATTCCCACTGGTGTGTTTAATCTGCGTTATTTCTGCTGGCAGGTGGAGACCAGGGTCTGTGTCGAGTTGCACTCTAGCAGCGTATATACGAGTTTGTAACACCCTCAAAATATATTGACACAACTGACACTTAATAGCACCTTTTGAAGGTGTTTTTATGCAGGGCTGCCAGAGGAATACAAATGTACTGGTTAAGTATCCGTTGTCTGACTCACTAATGGAATTAAGGCCACAAACATGGCCATAAATTTAGTGCTGATGGCAGTTTTCAGTGGGCAGTTGACTTTGACGCAGTTGTACATATAAATAAAATAATTTCTGTCTCATTTAACCAAATCAATTATATTCCATCAGAAATTCTGAAATTACAGGAATTACATCTTATCATCACAACATTAACAACAGAATTGGGTTCTGTGTTTAATTAACATCCAGTTTGTCCTGTTTTAATGTCTTGCACCCAAACAGCAGACAAAGTTTCAGTAGGCAAGCTACATACATTTTTTGAAAAAGTTTTGCATACATTTGGCAATGTCAAAAATGGCAGATTACAATGGAGGAAAAAATGATTGTGAAACAGACAACTGTAGCGTCAGTTTTGGACATGACATGAACAGGGAAGGATCAAGGGAGGACAACTGTGTTTGTACACAAATGGCATACAACTGGAACAAATTCACAAAGAGATGCTGAAAGAACTTAAAAGCTTCACTAATTGCACATAATAACGCATCTCAGATTCATTTTACCACTTAAAGAAGTCATTAAATACAGTTTCAGATTTCTTAAGTTTAGTTTATAAGGTTTTGCAAACAAAAAAAAAGGTCCAGTGTTTGTCATATGAAAAATATATGCAGATTACCGTTAACAAAGACATTAAAACATTTTGTGAAGGGTTATTAATAGCAACAGTGGAAAGTATAATAAAATAAATGTACACATAATAAAAATATTAAATATTATGAAAATGCTTAAGCAAATATGTCTGATCCGGTATATACTGATTTAATTAGAAACACTCAAACAATAATGACAAACACACTGTAAGATCAACAATAAATTTACTTAGCTACATTGCCTCCAAGCTAAAAATCTTAGCACTGCCTTATCTTTCAGTAAAAAGGATATTTTGAAAAAACAGCAGCATGTTTAGAATAATTCACAAGACAGTCTGTTGCGAAATGTGAAGAACAAACAGAAACTTTATTTTGCAGTCGCACGCCATTAAAAACTATATAATTTAATATTATAAACTTTGGCCATGCATTTCCAATGCTCGGATCTTTAGGAAGGCTATACAAAGTTTTTGGAAGTGCAATTTCTTTTGTATTCATTGACAGAGCAGTTTGTTTATCTTACTCTCTTCATGCAACCACAGTATTGCTTTTGTGATTGATGGACATGAGTTGTTCATAACAGGCCCAGTTCCAGAATCAAATCACTGAGGGTCAGGGTTGGGGAGTAACTAGTTACATGTAACGGAATTACGTCATTTAATTACAAAATAAATGTAACTGTAATTAGTTACAGTTACTGAGAAAAAATGTGTAATTA